>APFE031749730.1:59878-83023 GCA_000404065.3 Pinus taeda
ATAGATGGATTAGTAAGTTTCTTAGAGCAAAAATAAGACCAAAACTAAGGCCCAACATCTCTCCCTTGCTTATCATCAAGCATGTCCCCATGCTTGCTTACTCCTCTTTGATCATCTTCTCTCTGTAGTAGATGTTGTACCTGTAGATGCTTCCCTGACCAAACAATCCAAACCTGAGTTATGCCTCTCCCTGAACAAGGATGCTTTTACCTTCTGTTTTTCGTATTTTTCCTACCACTTGTTCTTTTCCTTTAGCCATTTAAATGCTTTCTTTGAAAGTAGATCATTTTTCCGTTTCAGTCTCCCTAATTCTTCTTTTAACTTTTCATTTGCTTTGACCAACTTAGCATTATCTTTCTTATTTGCCTTGTTCTCCTCTGTTAATTTTTTTTCCAGGATTTTGCTAATTTCCAATTGATCAGTTAAGTCCCTGATTCTTCCCAAATTGATTTCTTTTTCAAAATCTTGTGTTGTTTTTATTAATGATGCTGCTGTTGCATCATCATATGAAGAATCCCTTTCAAGGACTTCTTGTGCAATGTCATTTTCTTCTTGTTTTCTTGGGGAATATGTTTCTACTTCCTTGTCTAAGTCAATGGGACTTCTATTCCTAAATCTTCTAGGAATAGACATAACAGATATTTCATTTTCCTGCATGGCCGTGTTTTTAGCTCTTGTTCTGGGATACAAGGGTGAATTCATCAAGCCTCTATTTTCCTATTCTATTTTATCCTGTACTTCATTAATCTGTTCAATGAACTTATTTTTGGACATGAACTCTCTCCATATTATGCCCTGTGACCTCACCTGATACTCAACTAGGATTTTGATCAATCCTTGGTGGTAAATCTGTCCTGCTTTAGGCCTGTGTTCCTGTCTCACTGTTTCAATCATTCTCAAGAGGCTTCTATAGAGGAAATATGGCAAGTTAATCCTATCCTCCCCATTAATATGCTGTAGAAGCCTGACATGATATAAGTGGGAAATGCTATATCCTCTATCACAAGTCAAAAACTTCTGGATGACCAAAACCAACTCACCCCATGGTTCATTGAACCATTCCCTTGGTATCCCTTTTGTTCTATCAAAATTCCCCTTCCAGTTCTTCTCAAGAAAGAAAGTCCACGCTTTCTCCTTGAATTTCAGGCCTTTGTAATATTTCTTCCATGTCATTGGTAAATCTAAAGCTTTGGAAAGGTATTCCCGAGTCACAGGAATAATAACTTCTCCTACTCGTGTCTGGTCCTGACTGAAATTGTTTATAAAGTCCCTGGTTATCTCTTCAGAGTGGCCATCAAATTTTTGTAAAAAGCCTATCATCCCTGCTTGGTAAAGATTTTCTATAGTTTCCTTCCCCCAGCTCTCTATCTGAAATTTTGGCTCTACTCGAGCTTACATTGTTTCTGAAAACCAGTGAATGTATGCTTCTGTTGTTACTAATTTCATCTCGACAATAAAATGTTTATGACTATTTGTTCTTTTCAAAATGAAATTCTGAAAGCAGAGAAGCTTACATGCTTCTTCACAACAATTTAACTTTGATTTCTTCAACCTCTGTTTACCCTCTCTCTACAGTAGCATTGTTTTAAATCCCTGTTCAAGCAATCAAACACCTGTATATCCCTGTCAATATGCTAAACTCTGTTCTGGTAAACAAAATACATATGAAAACCATTTTTCATAAAGGATCCTTAGTTTTCTAATGTATTTGTTTAGGCATTATTCTCATACTATTCCATGTATGCCCATTACCCTACACTGTCACCAAAATCAAACCAATGTTCACTGTGCATATACAACTATTAAAACAAACATTGTTGCGACTGTGTTCATATAAGCAGTGCATTCTAATGGATCTCGGCCTCAACATAAAGATATGAAAATCAACAAAATGCTCTCGGCCTGCGTATCTAAAAAAATGTGAAAACAACAGTGCTTCGGCCTCAAAACAAATTGAATAACGCAAAGAGTGCATTTAAAATGAATTTTAAATGGCTCGGCCTTTGCTCCTTTTTGGCAATTAGCGCTCGGTCTTAGACATTACACAACTCTTCTTTTACACATGAATGCCCTTTCGGCCCACACAGACTTTAACCCATTGTTTAGTCAAAACAACGACGCACAGTGGCAACAAAAATGTTCATAACAGAGACAGTTCTTCATCATACGGGTCGTTTCCACAGGCATATAATATAGCAATGGTATAAAGACTAACAGCGCGCAGCAAAACAAAGGATGTGAAATCAAAACAATGCTTAATTAACCAATAACATATCATATCTTTGGCGCTATGCAATAGACTCTGCCTCCCCTGTTTTATGAACTTTGTTATGATTTGCAACACTACACTTCATTTTGGTTCACAAAACTTCACATGCAATCCTATACTCCTAACGTGTTGTTCATGCAACATGTCTAAACTTAAATTCTGTGCTATTAGCTAGTGCTTTATGCCATGATTCACGCAACAAATCTTATCGCCATATCCATTAACTGCCGTCAACTGACTTATTGCTGGAGTTAATGCGTGTTTTCAGTGTTACCTGGTTGTCAACGAGCACTGAGGAGTGTAAAACGGCGCTCCAAAACCCTGTTGCTTCGTTTAATGGACTGTTGGCAAGGGCAAAAGCATTAACTATTAATTATAGGCAGTGTTACACCTACATCCCACAGTTGCCGAGCTTAAACAAACTACGCCGTTACCTGAATGGATCCCGAGAAATCAGTGATCACTCAGTGTTTAGTTCGGGCAATTTCCCTTCTTAAATCGTCTCAAACCCGCTTCAATCTCCTTTTCACTATCCTGCAGATCCAAACACCATCGCTCTAAGCTATTCGGAAATGAAGAATGAGGTTGAACAGTGCAAGAACTGTTGGTGAGTTTATGACCGTTTCATTGTGTACTGTGCACTTTGTTCATTGGCGTTGGAGAGGTATGGGTGTCCTATTGACCAGTCGCCCGATTGTGTCATGAGGATGGCCGAATCATTGTTTTAAATCGAATGTATGCACATAACTCCTGCACCGCGCACAACCCAATAGAAAATAGTCACCATGCCACGGTGTTTACCCCGTACCTGTGTGCTGGCTGGGCTTGTCATTTTGTTGATGTCATTTGATTTAGTTACTTACCCTTGGCTGCATATAACATAATTGTTGCTGTCGTGTGTTATAACTATGCTCCTCATGCAATGATTTAGAACCGTATGCAATTATCATTTGATTCGTATGCAATTAACGGTTGATCCATATGCATACTCCGCTGCCATCTATGCAATCACACTTATACACCTTTGTGTGCGGTCTTTTCAACCTTTGCACGCGGCCTTCTCCTTATACACCTTACCTTATGCACTTTACCTTATATCCTTTGCACGCAGCTTCTCCTTATATCATATGCGCTTTGGTTTATATGTAGATATCCTTTATTTCCAATGTTAACTATAGCACATAGTGCATAACCATTTTAACTATAGCGCATAACATATATATATGAATTTTCATATAGCGCATGATTTTTTGTCTTATATGCACATCTTTATGATTTTAAAATGACCATCTTGGGTCATATTTAAAATCATCACCATTACTAATGCTTGAGTTGTATGTGTAGGTTGAAAAGTTGTCCTAGTTTGGTCTTTTTATGCTTCTAAAGAAAAATACTTAGGGTTATAGGGAATATGTATGGATATGTATGGATGAAATGGAATATGATGTATAGGAGTTATAAGGAATATAGGATATGAAATGATAATGAATATCCTCAGGTACTAATTTCAACTTAATCAAAAACTAAAAATTTATGAAAAAATTGAATTTTCAAGCACAAAATGACTATATGTATGCTCCCCTGGATGATGTCTGTACAGGTGGGATGAAATCAGTTGATCAAATGTTGTAGATGGATTAAAAAGTAAACTTTATTGCTGCTCCTTATTCTTCATGCTCTAGTTCTTGAATTGTTGTTCAGGTCCCTCTGTAATGATTTCTTCACTCAGGTCCCTCTGCAATGCTTATGGAATATGTACATGTTGTTTTTCCATTGGCAGGTCTTTTAGGTCCCTCTGTAATGATTTCTCGTTTCAGGTCCCTTCGTTGACAATACAAGTTCCATCTATACTTCAACTTTCCAGCTAAAGTTCTGATGCAATGCTCCCCCTTGCTTAATATTTGACTTGTCCTTAAGTCAGTTATCTATGGAGAGTTTCCTGCATCGAAATTATGTGAGAACAGTAGAACAAGAATATAGAATTCATAGAGTCCAAGTTTCCCTGGTTTTCCCCTATGAATTCGTGTTTGCTTGGTGCCAGTTTCTTGGCTTTCACTAGTAAACAAGTTATTTATTTTTATATGTTTTTTTTTAGATATTTTTTTTGATGTATTTTTTATTGTATTTTTTTTTATTCATCTACAAGACTGGAAGATGGCTGAGCCTGGTGTGCTATAATTTCCAGTTCTGTATCCTTTACCAGTTGTTTCATAAATGCTTCCTTAGTGATAGGCCTATTATAAACTTTGAGCCTATGTCCATTCACTACAAATGAGGTGGAGTTCTGGTCGATTGTCTTGATCTTTACTACTCCATTATCAAAGATTTCTTCAATTTCATATGGGCCTAGCCAGTGCGTCATAAACTTTGCTTTGAAGTCTTTGAATTTAGAGTAAAAAAGTAATGCCTAGTCTCCCTTGTGAAATGTCTTAGTTTTGATATATTTTTCGTGCCACTTCATTCTTTGTTGTTGCACCAATGTGGTATGTTCTATAGCTTGCTGACGATGCTCATCCAGATGATTCAATTCCATGATCCACTGCTGTTGTGCTTCAGTCAGGTCCAATCCTAGTTCAGCTACTAGTCTGTATGTTTGTATCTGAAACTCTATAGGCAGTAAGGCCTCTTTGCCATATACCAACTGGTATGGACTAAATCCAGTTGTATTCTTCCATGTGATTCTGTAGGCCCATAGTGCATCTTTTAACGTTTCAGACCAATCTCTTCTATTCAGCTGTATTGTTTTAGTCATGATATTTTCTAGGACTTTATTTGTTGATTCAGCATGGCCATTTGCTTGAGGGTGATACGGTGTAGACTTCATGTGTTTGATCTTGTATTTCTCTGTTAGATCTCGTACCAGCTTTGATGTAAATTGTGCCCATTGATCTGTTACAATTTGTCTAGGTACTCCGTATCTTACAAAGATTTCTTCAAAGAGAAAGGTGACCACTGTATCTTCTGTTGCTCTGTTCACTGCTTTGGCCTCCGCCCATTTGGTTACATAGTCTGTGCATACTAGGATGTACCTCTTTCCATTTGATTGTGGATTAATAGGTCCAACAAAGTCAAGTGCCCACTGCTCAAATGGTTCTATGAGGACCTGTGGCTTGAGCGGCATCTCATTTGATGTGATTAGTCTCCCTGTTCTTTGGCAACTGTCACATTGATTGACATATGCCTCAGAGTCTCTGAAGATGGATGGCCAGTAATAGCCCAATTGTAGCACCTTATATGTTGTTTTTTTATCTGCAAAATGACCACCACATGGTTCATCATGACATGCTCTCAGAATGTCTAATATTTCATCTTCTCGCACACATTTTCTAATCATTAGATTTGAACCAGTATAAAATAAATCACCATTTACCCAACTATACCTAGAACTTTCTCTAACAATTTTTCTTCTTTTCTTTTTAGTGAATTGAGTTGGAAACTTCCCAGAAGATAAATAATTTGCAATGTCTGCAAACCATGGTGTTTTTACTGTTATGGAAAACAGATGTTCGTCTGGAAAGTTGTCGACAACTGGATTTGGGTCGTTGGGTGATTGTATGCAGGACAGAAAGTCAGCCACTTGATTTTCCTTGCCTGGTCGGTCTTGTATGGTGATATTAAATTCTTGCAATAACAGTAACCATATTGTTATTCTTCCATTGGTGATGGGTTTATTCATCAAGTATTTGAGTGTTGAATGATCTGTATGAATGAAAACTTGATATCCTGTTATATAGTGCTTGAATTTGTTTACTGAATGTATAACGGCTAACATTTCTTTTTCTGTGACTGTGTAGTTCAATTCTGCAGGTATTTGATTCTTACTTATAAAGTATATTGCATAATTGAACAAGTTCTCTTTCTGCCCAAGAGAGGCACCTATCGCAGTATCAAATGTGTCAGTTGAAATATGAAATGGAAAAGACCAGTTTGGCCCACAGAGAATGGGTGCCACTGACAATTTTTATTTTAAGATTTGAAATGCATTTTGACAACTATTTGTCCATTGAAATTCAACATCTCTTGCTAATAGTTTGAACAGAGGTTGGGCTATTTTACTAAAGTTTTCAATGAATCGTCTATAGTAGCCTGCATAGCCCAAAAAAATTCTTACGTCCTTTTGTGTTGTAGGTGGCATCAGGTTAACTAGGACTTGGATTTTTGCTGGATCCACCTTAATTCCTGAAGCGGAAATATGGTGTCCTAGAACTATACCTTCTGTCAACATCATATAGAATTTTTCGTTGCTCAATGAAAAATTTGTTTCTATACATCGTTTCAAGACTTTCTCAAGATTGTTGAGGCAATCATTATACGTGTTTTCATAAACTGTGAAGTCATCCATATAAACCTCTACACATTCATGGACTAGATCAGCAAATATTGCAAGAACTGCTCTTTGGAAAGTTGCAGGTGCATTGCATAAACCAAATGGTAAAACATTATATGCATAGGTTCCCCATGGGCAAGTAAATGTTGTCTTGTCTTGGTCTTCTGTTGCTATTCTAATCTGGTAGTATTCGCTAAACCCATCCAAGAAAGAGAAAAATTTCTTTTCAGCTAATGAGTCTAACACCTGGTTAATGAATGGTAGAGGAAAATGATCTTTTAATGTGGATTTGTTTAATTCCCGATAGTCTACACATACCCTCCATTTTCCATTTTTCTTTGGTACGATTACCAATGGAGAAACCCATTGACTATCTGAAATAGGATAGATGAATCCAACATTTAACAATTTTTGCAGTTCCTCTTTCACTATTTCTTTCATCATGGGATTCATTCTTCTTTGAGGTAGCCTTACAGGTTTGATTTGATCATCTATATAGATGTGGTGGATACATGTGCTGGGATGGATTCCTTGCATGTCAGTATAATGCCAGGCAAAAGATTTTGAGTATTTTTGTAATAATGCAATTACCTCTTGTTCTTGTGTTGATTGCAATTGGTTTCCAATGTTTAAATGTTTTCCAGGATATACCTCAATTTTTTTTATTGTTGGATTGGAGATTGTGTTTACAGGAAAGATGTCTATAAAAGAATTCCGCAAAGTTTGAACAGTACAAGTTTCCTGAAAACATTGATTCAAAAGGTCACTTGCATCTTCATATTGGACTTCTCTAAGCTGCTCTGAAATACTTGGTTCCGAAATGAAAAGATCCATTAAGTCTTCATTCTCTTCTTCTCCTCTAAAGTCAAAGAATTGATTTATACTTAAAACTGATTTAGTTTGCTGTTTTTCTTGAGTTTCAAGTACTGATTCTAAAGAAGTTGATTATTCAGGTGAATAAAGAGCAATGTGTTTCCTTTAATCTCCATGTGAAATAATCATGCTTCTTGATCTACATCCTATGAAGGCATCAACGGTAGCTAATCATGGTCTGCCTAAGATTAGAGGATGTCCTCCCAAATTTGTTTTTGGTTGTAAGAAAAGGAAGTCAACAGGATATTCCCATGAATCCGAAGAGGCTATGATATCTTCTAATATTCCTTCCGGAACAACTTTAGATCAGTCTGCTAGTTCTAAAATTGTAGAAGTTGATCTAATATTGTTTAAATGCAGAGTTTTCATTATCTCCATTGTCATTACATTTATAGTTGCTCCCAAGTCTATTAATGTGTTTGGTACTGAGAAATTATTTGTTGATATAGTAACCATAGGGATACCAGGATCAATATATTTCTCTACTATAGTTTGTGTAGACATGAGGCTTGCTAGTTTACCAATGACTTGGATTATAGTAGGATCCTTCTTCTTTTTCCCTGATTTCTTAATGCATAATTCCTTTATTATTTTAGCATATGTTGGTATTTCTTTAATTGCCTTTAACAAAGGAATTTTTACATAAGCATTTTTTAACTCATCTAAAATATCAAATTCAGGAAGGGTTATTTCTTTCTGTTGTTCCACTAACCTCTCAGGATAAGGTGGTGTTTGAGTTGTAATTGTTTTTCCTTTCTGAATTTTTATTTCAGTTTGACATTTCAGGTGATTCTCCTTGTTCAGTTGGTTCTTCTATGATTGGTGGAGAATCCTTTTTAAGCACCTTTCCAGACCTTAAATGGACATCATTTAGAGGAAGAATAGAATATGTCAGAAAATATGTTGCTTCCTCTACAGTGTATGCAGACTTGTCCACTTTGTTATTCGGATTTGCCACTGGTTGGGCTGGTAATTGAGTTGGTCTGGGTTGGTTTGAGGGTAGCTGTAACTGTTGTGGTTGGGTAAACAATGGTGGTGGATTCTGCTGTTGAAATGGCATGGATGGTGGATATGCAGAATTTTGTTGCGGAAATGGCATGGATTGTGGATATTCTGGATATGGAAATGGCTGTTAGTATTGTTGCTGGTAGTGTTGTTGATACTGTTGAGGTTGCTGGTTTCCATAACCATATCCTTTCCAACCTTGTGCAGGTTGTTGTGGATATTGTTGTGGAGGCCAAGCTTGCGATGGCATTGGAGGGGTCCAAATATTTTGAGGTGGATAGAGGTAATTTTGTTGAGGGAATTGTTGCGGATTTTGTTGAGGCATCCTACGTTGCCATGGTCTTCGTGGTGCTACATAATAAAAACCTTCTATTCCTGGCACTTCTTCCATTGAGTTCATTTGTAATTATTTCAATCTTAGATAGTTTTCTGTGGAATGATTTTCTGTACAAAGACCACATACCTGAATACTATCCAAAGGACATTATCTCAATGGATGTTTCTTTCTACATTTGGAACAAAAGATTGCTAGAGCTTGTTCTTGTTCTTCTTTCTTCTTGTTTTCCTTTAGAACATCTACTTGTGTTCCTAACGTACTTAAGAGGTCTGTTTTGAAGTTTTCCAATAAGCTTCCTTTTTCAGCTCTTGTTATCCCTCCTGTAGCTGACTTTGCTGCTTTTGAACTTACTTCTCTTTTTCCTGTTTTTGATCTTCCTCTAGAATATTTTTGACATAACTCAACAATTTCTTCGAATGGAAGGTTTGAAATATCTCCTTTACCCATTACATTCAAAATGTCAATGTATTCATCCCTTACACCCTTGAGAAAGATTTTTCGGACGGTTTCCTGATTTAAAGGGTGTTGTTTAGATTTTTGTAGATTATATGCAAATCTTTCCAAATATTCCTCTAAACTTTAATCTTCTTGTTGTGTCATTCCAAAAAAATCTTCCTTGGAATCTCTAGATCTACAATAAGCTTGATATTTTTTAAGTAAGACTGATCTCATCTCATCCCAAGAATTTATTGTTTGCTCTCCTTAACCCATGAACTATTTTAAAGCTGCTGCTTTTAATGTTGCAGGAAAAAGACTGAGTTTATCAATATCATCAGTGTATCCATATGTTCTACATAGAATATCAAATTCAAACATAAAAGCATCAGGATCTTCCGTAGACATTCCATAAAAATTTGGCAATACAGAAGGTGGAATATTTTTCATTTTCACTTCTTCTCCTAATATTACACTTGTGTCTACTATTGGAAAGCCAAAGGTAGCCTCTTTATCATTACCATCTTCTTGTCTTTTCCGATCATTTTCTATCTTCCTATCATTTTCTTGTTTTGCCTCTTCTTCTCTTTTTCTTCTCCATTCCCTTTGTTGTCTTTCATACTCAATTCGTTGTTCAAGAGTGAAGCTAACAGATCCATGTCCTTCCGCCATTGATTTAGTTGTTTCAATTTTAAGTGGAGATTCAGGTTGTTCAAAGATAGGTTGATTTATAGATGGAAAGATGGGTGGTTTTCATTTGATAATTTCCTTTTGTTTTCTTGAAGTTGATGGTTGTTTTTGTTTTGCTTCCCAAGCTAACAAAGTTTGCCTCTCAATCAAAGTTAATCTTTGTCTAGTTCTTTGCTTTTTTGCCAATTCCTCAATTATTGGATTACCAGTAACTGGGGTGTTTGATGATCCTATCTCTATTTGTGGGGGGTTTTTAATAAATCTACCTTGAGGACCTCTATATCTAGGCATAAAGAAGCATAATTAAAAAGGAATGTAACTAATGTTTTTGTTTGATTTGGAATTTATCTTTCTATTGACTATGCCGATATTTGCCTCCCCGGCAACGACGCCAAAATGTTGAGCTAATTTGTTTACCGAAGTTAACACAATTATTTCTTATCAATCCGGGTTGTTTATGCTTTGAGGCAAGTTCACTATATGTGAAGATCAGATGTAATCAAACCTTGAAAGATAAGTTATTCAAAAGCTTAAAGCAATACATCCTACAACTCTAATTCAATTAGTTTAAAGTAGAGGAAAAATATTGAAATGGTTCTTGACTCAAGAAGTCCACCTTTGCCTCAACTACCACTTAATGAATCAGTGATTAAAACCAAGAACTTAAGATTTATAAATTTTTAATGAAAGAAGCTCTTAACTTAAGAGACACATAAGGTATTTTATCATAATTCATTCATCTCAATACCAAAATCACAATAAGAAACTACTTGCATGCAAACAAAGGAAACTAGTTTCAATTCATCATTTTAGTAGAAGGGATGCTCAACTTGAACTCTTGATTTTCCAACTTAATAAAGTGATGAATAAGCTAAAAACTAATGCAATCAATCACCATGCATGAACCATAAATCAATCTAAAGTAAAGCTTTGAAAAACCAGTTCTACAATAAACATATTACAAGAAATAAAACTAGTTAACAAGGAAGTGTACTTAGCTTGGAGTGGGGGCCCTCCACCCTTGCTTTGCACACTTGAGAAGTGATATCCGAAGCTCAAATAAGTCATACATCCATAGCATTGAACAAAAAAATAATAATAGCACAAGTCTTCAAATTAACTCCTCAATCCAAAAGTGTCACAACATAAAAGTATAATAAGTCAATACCTAAGCCATCAAATTTGTGGCTCTTAAATAAGAAGTCTCATGAAACAAACTGATCTATATTCACTCTAACAAACCCATCTATTCTAATCCATCTATCTAAGTCGAATTCACTACTCCCATCCCAAGAAATATGACCAATCCCATAGAATCTGAAAACTACCCTATTTCTATGGGATTTCTGAATGACTAGTCATGATTGACTAGCACCAAATGGGCCTAATAAAGCTTGTTCTATTCGAACTAAGCATAGCTGGCTTAGTCCTAGTTCCCAAGCTATCAATCCATTCATTCAATACGTGCCCAAGTGTCCAACGACCACATCAACCATAGATCTATTACAGGAATTTCTGAATCTGCCAAATTTGCACTTAAAATCAAACTTTCATAAAAACTTTAGAAATTGAAAAATTAAAATTAAATACCTGAATGGATATCAAATATACATCAAAATGGGATGAATGAAGTGAAAATGGATGACAAATAGATGGATTAGTAAGTTTCTTAGAGCTAAAATAAGACCAAAACTAAGGCCCAACAACAAGTTTAAAGAATTTAAGGCTCTAGTAGAAAACCAGACAGAGACGAAGATAAAGGTGTTGAGAACAGGCAAAGGTGGAGAGTTTTGCAGTAAGGAATTTGAAGAATTCTGTAAGAAGTGTGGTATAGCGTAGTAGAAGAATAATCGATATACACCTCGGAAAAATGGAGTTGTAGAAAGAATGAACAAGACCTTGATGGAAAGGGAAAGAAGCATGCTCAGTGGTGCCAGGTTAGGACAAGAATTCTGGGTAGAGGCAGTGGAGACAACATGTTACCTAGTCAATAGATCACCTTCATCAGCATTGGAGGATAAGACTCCACAAGAGGTATGGACTAGTAAGAAACCCTCTCTTTCACATCTGAGGGTATTTGGATGTGAAGCAAAGCAGATCACTTTGTGTATTTTAAATTAATTGTTTACCATGTTATTTATTTGGTCTTGTATGTGGATGATATGTTGCTAGTTGGAAATGACAAAGAAATTATCTAGGATTTCAAGACCCAATTGTCCTCCAAATTCAACATGAAATATATTGGTGTTTCAAACTATATTTTGGGCATGGAAATTAAAAGATATTGAGAAAAGAGGAAGCTCTAGTTAAACTAGAGGAAGTATGTCGAGACAATATTACAGATATTTAATATGTAGGATAGTAAACTAGTGAAGGTTCCTATTCCTATAGGTGTAAAGTTATCTGGTAAACAATCACCCAAGACACGTGAAGAGGAAGAGGACATGTCTCGTGTTCCATATGCAAGTGTAGTTAGTAGCCTGAGGTATACAATGGTCTCTACTAGACGAGGCATTGAACATGCAGTGGAAGTATTGAGCATGATTATGTCAAAACCAAGAAAGGAGCATTGGACAATAGTGAAGCAGGTTTTCAGGTATTTGCATGGCACTAGTGATTATGGTTTGTGCTACCAAGGAAGACCAGGATTGGATAGAGTGTTGGATATTCATGGCTTTGTTGATGCAGACTAGGATGGAGATGTGGATCGGAGAAGATCTACAAGTGGGTATGTGTTTAACCTATCTGAAGGTGCAGTCAGATGGATGAGTAAGAAACAATCTGTGGTGGCACTATCAACTACAAAGGTATAATACATGGCAGCCACTTATGCAAGCAAGGAAGTAGTTTGGTTGCAGATATTGTGTTCAAATATGGGGTTAGTACAGGGAGCTGTAAGAATATACTGTGGTAGCCAAAGTTCAATTTTCTTGGCAAAGAACCATGCATATCATTCAAAGATAAAGCACATTAATGTTCAGTATCACTTTGTGAGGGATATGAAAGAAGAAAAAGAGGTGTTGTTGGTAAAGGTGGAAACTTTGAAGAATATTACAAATGCATTGACAAAATCTGTGAGCTCTAAGAAGTTCTCTTGGTGTAGAGAAACAATGGGTGTTGCTGGGCTGAATAAATGACTAAGCTCTCTTGTGGCCCCCTGTGGAAAGAAGATAACAAGTGGGAGAATGTTGGGTTGTGTTATATTCTTTCCACAACTAGCCCACATAGTTAACTGAGGGGTTGGGTGGGGGGGGGGGGGGGGGGGAGCCCCCTTCATTCACCGATTGGTAGCGGGGGGGTCATAGGGGGTTTGAGGGGTGTAGGTAACCCCACTCTATGGGGCCCGGGGTAGTGCCCCAGAAAATTTTGGTTTTGGACTCTATGTTAGGTTGGATGAACCCACCTATGGTTTTGTGCATGATTTGTGCGCATGGTTTTGGATGCGATGGTTTTCAGTCCATGGTATTGGATGCTTCGGCATGTATAAATATGTATTGTAACATTGAAAGGAACATAATGAAAAATCAAGTTGGTAGTCTCGGTTTTGGGATCCAGGGGAAAATCTCTGTGTATATGTGTTTTATGTGTTATGCTCTTACATTGTTTATTTTATGTGTGTTAGAATTCGTATGTAGGTAATTTATGTACAGGGTTAAAACCTATAGATAAACCATCACTATCTTCATGAGTATATTAACTTCTTCTATTTACAACTTGTTTTCTATTCCATTTTGCATGTTCCTTCCCTTTTTCATATTTATCCTTATGAGGACATTTGGCAAAATAATGACCGACTCTGCCACAAGCAAGGCATTTGAAGGGTATCTTACCTCTAAATCTTCCGGAACCCTGTTGAAGCTTCTTGACAAAGTTTACCTGATCTTCTTCTTCTGAAATATGTCCTAATTCATTATGTTCTTCTTTTCCTTTTTCTGAAGCTTTAAATGTTGCTTCTCTCATATCTGATGGACCTCCTTTTCTCATCTCAAAGGCAATTAAGATTCCATGAAGCTGTGTTATAATGATAATCTGCAGATCCTATTTTTCTTCTATGGTAGACACTTATGATTCAAATTTAGCAGACAAGGATATCAAAACTTTCTCAACTAAGGTAACTTCCTTTATATCTTCACCCAGATTCTTTATACAATTAACAACCTCCTTTATATGTAAGAAGTAACTAGCTATACTTTCATCATTGTGCATCTTAAGAGTTTCATACTGAATTCTGAGAGTTTGAAGTTTAGCACATTTTACCTGAGAGTCTCCTTCTTAGCTCAGAACAATTTTGTCGCATATTTTTTTGGCTGATTTGAGTTGCATGACCTTGAAAAACTTTGATTGTGACAGGATTACCAATAAAGTATTGACAGTTGTCGCATTGGTTTCATATTGCTTCTTACCTGCTGTATCTGTAGGGATTGTTGTTGGAAATGTATATCCTCCTTCCACAATTTCCAAAACATCCATTCCAAGTGATTGTAGATAGGTTGTGGTTCTTATTTTCCAATAAACAGAGTTTCTCCCACAAACGATTGGTGGTTTGATCGATCCCATGGTTTCTTGATTACTCGTGATGATGGATCTCCCTTCAAGTGATCAAGCTTCTTCTGAAGGACCTGCTTTGATATAAATTGTTGGAAATAATACTAAGAGGGGGGTGAATCAGTATTATCAAATCAATAATTTAATTCCCAAACTAATTTATATACGCTACTTCAACTAAGTGAACTAGTGTGTACACGTGACTATAGTTAAAGAAACCAATATATGTGCAGAGAACTTTTGGTTTAAAGAGTTTATCATGTATTGAACTTTAACGAGTGTATCAGAGATTTACTAGATAGTGTAGTAAAAGAAGAATAAAGCATTACACATAAGAAACACACATGAACACAAAGATATAAGGGGGGAAATCTAATGTGGGTAAAAACCACCTGCTGTTGTCGTCTCTTTCTTCTTTCAATAATAAAAAAATATGTTTACAATCTTGTACTAGTGCACACTCATACCAGTACTTAGGCACCCACCTACAGAAGGCTACAACCTTCTCTCATTCTCCAACTACTATTGGAAGGGACCTACAACCCCCTAGCTCTTGTACTAGCCAATATGTTTACTTGTACGTAGGTTCCAGCTTAAAGAAAAATCCACTCTTCTACCAAGGACCACGTTTCATGAATTTTCAGACTGGATACTTCTGGAACACAACACCACAATCTGAAGGCCATGATTCATTCAATTTTCATACTGGACCCATCAACAACATCATAATTACAATACAATCATCAAGTACATCTGCATCAACCAATCACTTAAAATCAATCATAACCTCAATCTAATCATTCAAAACACTGTCATCAGAACCCAAAGCAGAACTCATAACTCTACAACAGTATACAAAAAAAACTGAAACATACTTTATAGGGTATACACTAATTCCATGCGTCGAACCAGTGTATATACATGCTTTCATCAAAGCGAACCAGTGTACACATCTATAAATATTAATTCATAATTTTGTAGCTATTCCAAACTTCAATTATACCCAGATCATAACATTTACAGAATAACATGTGCTTCAATATTCAGATCTAGACTATACATGATCAAACCATATAATGATAATTCATTTCAAGTCTTAAGATCCTGACCCATCATTAGATCTTATCCCTCATCAACCGCTAAGGATTATTCTTGCTTCGATTCAAGCAAAGCACCATAAGCCAATAAACTGCATACTAGATCTCACAATTCATTAGAGATTTGATACTTGCACTCCTGGCCTAATGATCTTCACTTCCTTATATAGTTTTAAGTCTTTCTCAATACCATGGATCAAAACCACTTAGGACCAATACCTTGGACCAAATACCTAGGGTCAATAGCTCGGACCAAATACCTTGGACCAATACCATGGATCAAAATACCTTTGACCAAATATCTCAAACCAAAACTTAGTTTTCCAACATATACACACTTTTCCTTCTGTGAAAGTGCATGTGTATGTATACGCAACTTGTGTTAATGAACCTACGTGTGTACACAACTTGGTCAAGGTGAACTTGCGTATACCTCTCTTTCTTCATCCTTTGTAGTCTGATCTGTAATTCTTTGTTGTTGTCATGCTGCGCCATGATCTTTCATCTAAGTGAGTTGCCATCAAGGACAACACTTGTATCATAATGCCAACACTGAGAATCTTTGTTGAGCTAGTCCATGACTCTATAGAAATCTATATGGATGATTTTACTCCCTATGGGTGTGATTTCCTGGAGGCCCTATCTAACTTGGGGAAAGTATTAAATAAGTTCATTGAAATGAACCTATCACTTAGTCCCGAGATGTGTGAATTCTTTATGAATGCAGGGATTAATTTGGGTCACTCACTATCCCAGGAAGGATTACAAGTTGACCCAAATAAAATTACTATCATAAAAAGGGTCCTTACTCTTGAAAAGTAGAGGTATTTCAGGAGTTTATTGGGATTAGTTGGATACTATAGGATATTCATCAAGGTTTTCAGCAAATTAGCCTCGCCATTGTTTGAACGGATGGCTAGGAACTCTGAATATTTTTGGTCAGAAAGTTGCCAAGAGGCCCTAGAAATCTTGAAGGACATGTTGACTATTGCGCCCATACTCAAAGGCCCAAATTGGGCTTTTCCTTTGCACATCCATGCTGATGCATATAAAAAATATATTGGAGTAGCTCTAGGAAAGATAGAGGACAAGTTGCCCTATGCCATTTACTTCATTAGAAAAAATATGTCCAAGGCTGAATTGAACTATATTATGACTGAGAAGGAATTCCAAGTTATTGTCCACTCCCTGGAAAAATTAAAGCACCACATCACTGGCTATCAAACCTTTGTGCATACTTACCATGCTCCCATCAAATACTTAATGAACAAACCTGATGTGAATGCTATAATTATTGGATGGTTGCTTTTATTACAACAATTTGATTTAACTATCATTGATAAGGCAGGTAGAGAAAATGTAGTTTGAATAAAACCACTTGCTTCACTCATTATGACTTGGTCTACGGAAATAAGGCTATGCTCTCCATTGAGTTTGAGTACACCATTTTGAGAATGGAAGCATCGTTGGATTTGAAGCATCGTCACAAAGGTTGTGAGAAGCAGCATAAAAGATTGGGCTGACAAACTAGTGGAGGCCACTTGGGGGAAAAATACAACCTAGAAGACAACCACTTTCTTCACTCGTGATGACTTGGTCTACAGAAAGAAGGCTCTGCTTTCCATTGAGTTTGAGTACACCATTTTTGAGAATGGAAGCATCGTTGGATTTGGAGGTTATAAAGGAACAATAGGAGAGGCTTCTCTAGCTCAATGGTTTAGATGAATTGAGGATGCGGATCTCCTACACACTGAGGTTTTTCAAGTATAGAATAAGGTTTGGCATGACAAGAATATCAATGAATTTTTTTTTCAATAAGGGGATTGGGATCTTCTATATGACTCTAGGTTCAAGGACTTCAAAGGAAAATTTATGGCTACTTTGTTAGGCCCATATTTAATAGAGAAGTTCCATGACAATGGGGTTTTTCAAATCGGCACCATTGATGAGGGAGGTATTCCCTTGCTTATCAATGGATAGAAATTGAAAGCTTATAAAAGACCTCTGTCTAGGGAAGAGTTCATCATTACCATTAGTAAGGAGGTAAATGTGAGTGGAAGTGTCTTAGCTTCTAGGTCACATAATTCTTGAAGACTACTATTATTTTTATGAAAAAAATGAATTAGGGGCCTCGATGAAATCCTTTATCAGGCATCTAAGCCCAAATATTTGGTTGAAAACCTCATTGAGGTATCCTAGGAGTGAAAAAGATAAAAAATAAAAAGATCCATAGGTGAAAACTTCCTTTGAGCAACCTAGGGTGGGCAGATAGATTGAAAATCCCTTTTGGGGTGACCTGTGTGTCTATCAAAAAAACAAAAAAAAAACCAAAAATGCCATGGAAAGGACCTCAAGCCCACCCACTAATAAATTCTGTGATTTTGGAGGTTTTTGAAGGCAATAAAAGATTCAAATCTAAAGGGACAACATGCCAACCATCATGTCATTTCTTCCTCCATCCACTTCATCTCATTCATGCCTACCATGTCCCCATCACTCATCTCCATTTTTAGACATCAAAAATCATTTTTTTTGCATTTTCTAGCATGCTACAAGATGTTCTGTAGCTGATATAGGAAGATCTTGTATCACTAAAGAATGTCTTGAAATGATACATGAAAGGGGCCCTAGTAGGAAAATCACTATGCAGTCCTATCTTAGGTTTATTTGGAACCCTACACCTCATCATACATCACCCATCATCAATGATCCAACCCATCATATCCATACCTAGCTTTTTGTCGATAAAAAAAGCATAGGAAAATGAAAAACTAAAAAAAGAGGCCTAGAGGACATGTCCTCCCTTTCCTGATTCATTCACCATTCCATATGAGTCGTAATCATCATTATCCAACCCCTACACTACTACCCAGCCTCCCTCTCAGAAAAATCACTAAAAACAGGAAGAAAAAGGAACCTACAAGATCTCTTATAGTAGTCTGTACTATCACTGCAACTAGCTTGAGCCTACATTCTCATTCATAACTAGAGCAAAGGGGACCACCAATATCTCTAAAGACCTTATTTCTCCTAATTAGAGCTCCACAATAGTAGCAACAACAAGGATGCACAAAGCACCTGCACACATGGAACAATAAGAAGTTAGCTACATAAGCAAGAGGAAATAAATAGGAATGACAAAATCGAACACTTACCTAAGCAGAAACACAACAAGACAATCCTCTAGCATGCATCAATCAACAAAGGTAGGCACAAGAATGGCCACTCATCCAACTCTTCCCTGAGTACGATATAATGAGAATGTACAAATGTTGAAAAATTTTCTTTTTTTTTTATAAGCTAGAGGTGGCCAGTTAACTTGGCCACCCTCTACTTGTGATAAAAAAGAGAACTCTCAGTCAGCATCCCACATTGGAGGGCCAAATTAATGGGCATCACTCAAAAAGGTGGTTGATTCAGTTATGTTGGAGTGGGTGATGATTATGAGGGGAAAATGCATGATCACTAGTGGTGGACCAACGATCCAAATTAGAAAATTATGTACCGTTGCCAATAGGCACAACGCTCCAAGCCTTGACCATAAATAGCATAAGGTTCCAAACTTTCATGCACTTGTTGTTCATTACGAAATCAGAGAAACTAGGACTAGCTAGGAAGCCATCTAAGAGTCGAACCCTATTTTGGACACCTTATAGGAAATAGAGCTACAAGAAGCTATAGGAAACTCAGAAAGCTACAAGAAGCACTGGAACTCCACAAAAATTGTGCAAGGCAATGCCTAGGTTCAAATCTATCAACAATTCTCTAATCCCAAGAATCACTATGAAAACTAAGTAGCCCATCTCTCTTGTGCTCATGTTTTGATAACTAAAAAGAAAAAAAAGGAAAATACTCTACAATCTTCTAGTAATTACAGTGGGTTGGAGAATAGATAGAATTTTGGGAAATTTAAGGGAATTGCGTGGATATAGAAAATGGTATAAATCATAGTCATTTACCAAAAACATTTTAACCTCTCAGCCACCTTGAAAATCATACTGAAGATAACCTACAAAACCTCCTACATTTAGCTATAACTAGAGAAGAGAAATGGGAGGGCAATTTAATAGAAGAGAACCCACAAATACATCAAGGATTCACCTTCATCCCCCTGTGGTACATATCTTTAAGAGGCATCACTAGTTTGGGTTCTTTGAGTTGCTAAGGGGATATGATGATGATATATCCCATGATTTTTCCATGGCACTCAACCCTTAAGAAAGAATAAGAGCTACCACTTGGTGAGAGGGTTGTCCATTACAATAAACCCCGAGGTGATCAATAGAGTAACAAAACTTCCCCATGGGGTACAATGGAGGTGGGAGAATAAGGTTAGTAACACCTTTGCTAAGAAAAGCTTCTTCATAAATAATGAAGATCCAATTAAAGACAAAATTGGCGTTAGGATGGAGATCCTTCCTTATCCTTTAGATGAGGAGAGCTGCCACATCCTTAAATACATTTCTTGTGAAGGGAGGCTCGGTGTAGTATGTGGCTACCAATTTAGACTCCCCCATGAGTTGAGGTTCAAAGATGATTCACCCATAAACCAAAGGCTCAGTGTGCCTTATTTCCTTTTGCGGTCAATTATAGCCAAGAGAAAAAAGATACAAGAAGGGAAACACCAGCAATTAGCACATCATGGACTCATTACACCGATAATGGAGGATGCCTTGAGCCAACTGAGAATTCTTGTTCTATGGTCCACATTTAGAAACATGGACAGAGAGGCCATCCTTGAAACCTAAGCCCTTGAATATGGTGGGACCCCAACCTCTAGTGATGAAGAGGAAGCAAAAGAAGAGGAAGAAGAATAACAAAAAGAAGGAGAAGAAGAAGAAAAAGAAGAAGAGAAAGAAGAAGAGGCGGAGAAGAAGGTAGAGAATGCTCTGGAGAAACATACCAAATAATCAGAGAGATCTCCAAGATTGTCTCATGAGCCCACTAAAAAGGAGGCAGTTGTTGCCTTGGCTACCTTGAGCACACCCATGAAGTCCAAGAGGAAAAGGCAGAGGCAAACTCCCCTATATTTTTAAGCAACAATAAGCACTGGGATCAAGCAGGGGAATCCACAAATACCTACAAGAATTTCCATCATAAATGAAGACCCACCAAACAAGCAAGAGGAGCCAAGTTCCTTAGGAATGAAGAGTGAGGAAGGCACATCACAACAAGCAACCCCAAAGGTACCCATCACCTATGTTATGAAGCCTATCACCAGGTCAACATCAGTAAAGAAAACCAAGGCACCTATGACCCTCTTACAAAAAGTAAAAAGCCTATTATAGGATCCTCATACAATTCTACAGGAAACAATGTCAGTGTTATAGGAAACATAGAAAAATATACAAGAAGGACAACACGGGTACAAAGAAGGCAAGGAATCAACACAACAGGTACAAGATGGGGCATCTTCTCCAAAGAGATTTGAGGGAGATGTTCCAAAGTTGTAGGAGCCTATCAAATAGCCAAATATGAGCTCCTACTACAAGTTCATTGAGGGAGGTAGAGTAATACAACAAAATTTGCAATCCCTCTCTTCTTTGACCTTGGAAAAGAAAGGGCAAGAACACATCATTGTATGTGAATTGCTATGTTAAATAAAGTAGAAGATGTTGGCCATATGGAAGAAATACTCCTATAAATAGGGAGGGAATCGAGTGAGTTGAGAGACAATGAACACATCATGAGATCTCAATTACAGGAAAAAACACATGGTTGAGGAGGTAGTTGCAAGAAAAATAGAGCCAATTGGCCACCATGGCAAGCCTCTCCATGGAGGCACTTCAGTGTAGGATGTCATCCAAATCGTATGCACTATATCTCAAGGATCAATGGATGCAGTTTAGAATTAAGACATTAGCACAACAAGGGACCATGTCATTCGAAGACTATAGATAATTCATAGAGCTATGTGACAAGAGAACCCTCGAAGACAAGGCCAAAATATCTGAATTTTACATACACAAAATTGCATTGATAGAATTGAATGTGTGGGACCCTAATGAAAAGTTGGTGGACTTGGAATTGATGGCCCTTGCATCATGGATGGGTCATGAGGAGGCCATGGCTAAGGAAGTGAAGGGAATAGTAGGAAAATAGGAAAGAGAGCCCCCTACATCAGAGTAGAACAAATAAATTCCATGGCTGTTATTAGTAAATGCAACATCCTTTCAAATGATGCTCAACTTGCACCAAGATACCTGGCTATCCAAGAACAATCCATCTCCCATTTTGATAGCACTTTAATATTGTTGGGGAATGAAATCTATCAAGCATGCTAGAGGAGATGGAGCAACTTGAAACACAATCTAACTATTAGAGAGAACGACTCCCTTGAGAGGTTGAGAAATGCATTGGAAAGGACCCCCATGTATAAGAATGCCATGCAGAGACTAAAGATCAATTGGATTGGACTAAAACTCAGTCCACCCTTGTTGTTCAGTCTGTTAGAGGGTAGGAAGGAATAAGAGGAAAGAAAGAAGTGGGAAGAGATAAAGAAAAATACAGGGTCCTATCCGCAAAAGGAAACTTGATCAACATAGGCATGGGATGCCAGAGAGGTCACAAAAGCTATGAAATATATGGATATAGACTAAATTTCTCAGAGGATGGGAAACACTTTTAATAGGGGGTGATGATGAGGCTCATCAATAGGTAAACTATATGGGTCACAATGCCAATCTCCAGCTTATTAAAAATGAATTTTCTCACATTTATTTACATAATTTGTTATGTTTTTCTTAGTGAGAAGGGTGAAGGTGAGTTACTATGTCATTTTGCCTAATATGTATTAAATGTAGGAATTGGAGGAGTTTTGGGTTGAATTAAGTGCATGAAATCAAAGTGGGAAAGTAAGAGAAACTTTATGAGATTGGTATCCCTCCTTAAGTCATCAAATAATTTGAAGATTCCTCCACCATATCTCATTGGATCAGAGCTACAAGCATCCAAGCAAGCCAAGTCCACTAGCAAGGGAAGCCAGTGATGGTTAAGAAAGAGTCATTTTCGTGTTAGGGAGCCAAGTGTCCCTATTTTCTAGGGAGCTGTTGGGAGCTTTAGTTTTGTATAAATAAGAGAGTCAAGGGACTCATTAGGATTTGATTTTTTGTTGTAGCCAAGACGACATTCTAAGATAAAACATTATGACTATTATTGTTATGTTGTAATTGACATTTTGAAGATAATGAGAAATTATATTTTGATCAAACACTGAATTGACCCAAAGGGCTAAATTTCTTGGGTGAGGGCCCAACATTAGTACCAGAAGCTCCTATTTTTGTATCTATATTCTTAGATTAAAATGATAGTTAGTCGATGAAGTTTATTTATGTTTTGTTTAGCTTAACAAGTATTTGAATTATTTCTTAATCTAGTTTTCATTAGTTTGAAGAGATAGATCAATGGTGCAGTAGTGAAGGAAAGTGTTATGAAACCAACTCAAGAAAAGAGAGAAAAGATAGATCAACGCCTTAGAATTCAACCTTTTCGAGGGGGCAACCTCCTTTACATTACATAAATGAACAATTCTTGGATGATACAAATGACAAAACCTCCTTTCTATATA
>APFE031749730.1:87806-118823 GCA_000404065.3 Pinus taeda
CAGGTTCCTTACTAGGTGTTTTCATTTTCTTTCCTCAGGGCATCAGTTACCAATAATAATGCTCTACTAGCCCTTTGAATTCCTTCAAAATAGATTTTCAAACCAATCTTAAGCAAAAATTTTAAAAAAATCTATACACCTATTTTTTCTTTGTAGGAGCTCAATATTGCCTCTCATGTATCTCTGTACTTTTAGAACATCCAGTTATGAAATTGTGATCTGTGGTAGCCCTCTATGTCCCCTTTCCAATGCCACCAATCTGACCCCAATTGGATTCTCCAATGAAGAGTTATGCCTAATCTCCCACAGTGACCTGATTGTAGACCTTTTCAGAAGAGAGAACTTGTATGAAGTGCCACGTGTCACTTTTTGGACCTCTAGCTCTGAAAGATATCTAGAGGAGACTACAGTCCGTCCTCTTTCTATACCTTTTTACGAAATTTAAATCCAATGCTCAGAGAGAAAGTTATGATGATTTTTCCCACGTCACCTGTTTGGAATGTAATTCAGGAGTTTGCAAAAAGACCAACTTCCTCAGATCATATCTCCGCAAATATAGCGCGAAAAGCTCTGAAATTCGGACTCGAGCTGCAACGCGATGTCTTCTCAAATGGGTTTGGTTTTCGACTTCTGAAATGTCGTAGAAAACAATTTATAGTGAAAATTCCACGATGACCTATTTGGAGCAGCAAAACCCTAAAACATAGCTCTGATACCAAATGTTATGAAACCAGGTCAAGAAAAGATAGAAAGATAGATCAACGCCTTAGAATTCAGCCTCTTCGAGGGGGAAACCTCCTTTAGATTACATAAATGAACAATTCTTGGATGATACAAATGACAAACCTCCTTCTAATAATAGGAGTCTAAGGAGTCACAATACACCAGTCGACCTAACAATAAAATATATAAGCACAAAATAACAATAAGGGTTTTCTATGGGGCACAGTAATACCATATGGCACTAGGGGGCACAACAATATTAATAAGGGGTACAACTACCATAGTAATGGGGTAATCACTAGTATTATAGGGACCCAACAGAAAGTACTTTAGAAAATATTGTGATAGTGGTCTCTATCTCATCTCCCTCATGTGATCATGATTAGAGGGCTCCACTATCACAGCCCCAAAAATAAAGTTTGTCTTTTGGTAATTGCATAGCTTAGGGTTAATTCTTAGCTATATCATTGTTTATGATTTCATGGAAGCACCTATAGTTTTTATCTTGTTTCCTTAAGTTTTTTGTAGCTTAAAAGGCATTCCATTTATAGATGTAGTCCTTAACAATAGATAGATCAAAATTTTCAAATTAAATTCATCTTTTCCATGTTGACATGAAGTGATGCATAAATGGAAAGAA
The DNA here is from genome assembly GCA_000404065.3 of Pinus taeda. Classification (NCBI taxonomy): domain Eukaryota; kingdom Viridiplantae; phylum Streptophyta; class Pinopsida; order Pinales; family Pinaceae; genus Pinus; species Pinus taeda. The sequence goes on from APFE031749730.1 coordinate 89,170, forward strand.
AATCAATTTTGTTGTAGCGATTTTTGACTTGTAGGGAGGAACTCATCCAACCAACTTCACTTAGGTCCTCTCCAACTTCTACCAAGGCATACCAGCCCATAGTCCAAACCCCTGTTTTGAAGCCACCATGAGAAAACCACCTTAGGAAAATCCAACCTCCTTGGAGTGATGGGCTTAGTCTTAGGTAATGTGCACCTTCCCTACAGCTTCTATCACCATCATACATATCTCCAACACGTCATCTCACTTTTATTGCCCCCCCGATGACCTTCAACTAACTTCCTATAGCAAACTAGGACATCCTATAGCAGTTTCATGTAGCAGCTACAGGATCTCCTATTGCACCCTTTTTGACCAAATATGGTAGTATAAGAGAAGTTTAGGCCCTCATCTTGGATTCATGCCTATCAGTGCCACCTGAGACCATCCCTCCCATGCCTTCTTCCTATGTAAGATTCGACAGAAGAACATAACATTTACATTTCTTAATTTAGCCATTAAAAGGTTCTTGTTTTGCAAATGTAAAATGAGATAGTTAGTGCATGTATGCATGCATCCTAGAATTATAGAACAACTTTCCATTTCCAACAATACTAATAGCTAGAGGATAAATTTCAAGGTTTGTATTGTTCTTTTCTGCAAGTAATTTTTGTCATTTTCTAGCTAGATCATTTAAGGCATTTCATATCATTTACCATTCAGTAACATTCATTTCCTAAATAGGGAAGCATTTACTTCCCTGCATTATAAATAACTTTACATTCACAGTTAGTAGTTAAACTCCTTCTAGTCAATAGAAGACTGGTATGGAACCCTAGTGGTCTAGCACCCCAATTGAGAAGTGACATAAGTATAATGTTGCATTTGTTGTGTATATAGCACTATCACCTCTAAGTTTGTATGAAACCCTAGGATGATAAACAAAAGTTGGTAGCCCTAGGAGTTGCATCATCCTCGTTACAATACTGAGGCTCATCATAACTCATGCTATTAAGGAGAGGTATGCATGCCTTAGTTAAGGAAAGTGGAAAATACACATTAAAAGTGAGTGTAAGAGGCATCTTTTATGACATGTTTTTAATGAGTGTAAGAGAAATATGCCATTCTATGATGAGTGCATAAAAGAGAGTGTAATTTTTTATTAAAAGAGAGAGAGAGGGTTACATAGAGCCATTCAAATCATCAAGGAGAGAGGTGTGAAGTGATTGAGGAGATGAAGGTGACTTATAATTCCCTTTTAATAATAATATCATTAGTAATATTAATAATATAGAGGATTAAGTTAAGATTGAATTATTAGGATTGATTAGTGATAACTTAAGTGATTTTCCTTCAACTATGCTTGATTACGAATTTACATAAGGTGATTTAGTATTTTTGGAGAGTCATACTTGAGATGTTATACACGACTTTCTATTTTTAGAAATCCACTCCAGAATTGTCATAAATGATATTTTATTAAGGAAATTCATCGCTAAGCCTCCCATGAGTGTTATTTTTCTTTTGAAGAATAGGGATTCCTTCTCCCTATTATATGCATCTCGTGCCTTAGTAGATTGAGGACTTCACAACCTAATATACTCCAAGGATCCAAGATTCCACACCTTGATCTTTTAAATATTTAGGACTTTGTTTCCCAATCTTTTTATTATAGATACAAGAATCCACGTATTTATCCCTCATGGATTTATGACTTCGCGCCATAATCCTTTCATTAAAGCTCTGTGGCTCCATGTCTTTACCTTTCATGTGTTTATGACTTTGCACCCTAATTTCCATGGCTTTGCATCTACTTTGCCTTAAAAATCCATGCTTCAGCTTAAGGTACTTATTGGGAGCTCATACCCATTTGATGGTTTGTTGGTAAGGTCTTATTCGAATACCTACACACATCAAAATATCATAAATGAAAGGAATCAAATGAATTTCATAATTAACTTTTTCAAAATTTACCAACGATTGTGCATAACTTCCACAATCTTTTTGGTTTAGGAGAAATGACTTCTACAGTCATCTATAACTTGAGCATCCTTGTTGGCAATGACCAAGTCCCTTGCCAAATCTTGCTTAGTACAATATTAAGCATATATAATCATAAAAATCATGTATCATTCATACATCATAATTAACCATGTGTTCCACATACCCATGATCCTCCATGGATCTATGTGTCTCAATCCTAGATCATCATCCATGTCATACACCTATTTCAAAAGTGGGACACCAAAAGAGAAAACATTGATAATATTTACTCGAGTAAATTTAGTCTTATACACACAAAAATAAATATTATAATAAGCACACAACAACTAGGTGACCCAAACTAGGTCCATAGAATACAAACATATACATAAGTCTAACATGCACAATATTATATCATTGCATCAAAATGACCCTCTCCAAGTGTCATCAAATCCATCTCACCAAGAAGGGACATGACGTACTCCCCCTCTTGGGCTTAACTTGGCCCAAATTTTTCCTAAAGACATAAGATACTTAGTTCTTTTCGATTCTCCTATCAATAAGGTGTTAACCTTATGTATATGTATTTATTATTTTTTTCTTCCTCCCAATTCATAATTTAATGTTTGTTGAATTGGAAGAAACTCCATGAAAACCAAAACATACCATTTTTAATAATGTATAGTCATGCCATACCAGATGGGTTTTGACATACACCAAAATACATACGATATTAAAATAATCATCTAATCAAGCATTTTATATCTAGATTTTATTTTTTTGTACATGTTATGACAATTATCTCACATTACAAATGATTGTCTTTTCCGTATCAAATGCATTAAGAGTTAAATAATATTTCTTATGTCATTCTTAAGTTTCTACATAAATATTGAGCTTTCCAACTCACAAACAACTCCCACATTAGTTTTATAAACAACAATGATGGTCCACCTCATCTCAAAATAAAGTTTGCATACAAGAAGCATCAAATCATCGACATACAATTTCCATTGCAACAAAACAAAAAAACATGTCATATGCATAACGCACTCTTATATCCCACTTGATTTATGTCTTCGCAATCCAATTTTTATCCTTTTAATTCCACAAGAAACCCTTGCAATCAAAATATTCCTATATTTTTTACTAAATGTTTACCCTTTAGGAAAAATCCGAATTTGAGGCTCAAGACACAATTTTTTTTTAATTATCAAGCTAAATTTCCATACAGTCCTCATTGAACCACTTTTGTATTATAGAACATTCCTTTAGGTCCAATAATATTCATTATTATTCACTTCTCTTACTTGAGAATCAATTATGAATGACTCTGTTAGAAATATTCTTTCCAAAAAGAAATTAATGATATGTTTTTAGAAGTGTCCTGTAATTAAGACCAACTCTAATAATTATGAAAGAAAGGATATCTATATTATTGAACCTACCTTGATAACTGTAAGTCAATTTTCTTTCGAACAATGAAAATTTTCATGATTTCTATTCAATAATTAATAAATTCATTTCTTTTCAAGTATTACTCATTATTAATACATAGGCATAGACAAGCCATGAAAACCACAAATTTCACAAAATATGAAGAATCTTGTTGAATTTAAGTAATATTTAAACTAGCACAAAGGAATTTCTAACTTAAAACCAAGCCCCTCCCTTTTTTTAAGGAGAATTACCACCCTCTCAAAACATTACAAACTTTTATAGGACTAATAACTACTCATACACCCATACATCCAAGCACAAATTAATAAATCCAACAATATCTTCCCTTCCACATGCAATACAATCATCTTAGGTTTCTAAATAATTCAATAACTCCAAAGCATGAAAATATGACCTCACTCCCCTTCAATTTCTCCCTCAATAAAATGTCAGAAGCACATATTCTTGTGAAAAAAGAACTCAAATAAGCTTTTCATTGATCACATACCTTTCTCCTTTAAGTTCAAATAAAACAATTTTCTCACCAAAAAACATGTTTATCTTCTAAACATGTTATTCTCTTAACAATTTACAAGTTAATCAAATTTCAAGAAAGCAGTTCAAGAAGTTCATAAACAATATGAATTTTGACTCGATCGTCGAAATAACAATAATTTAGAGTAGTTCATGAGTTCAATCCTCATCATTTCTCTAATTAAGTTAGTTTAAATAAAATTCAACCAATATGAAATTGTTAAAATTATTAAGGAGACTATTATGGCTTTCCTAGACCTAATTTATCTTAAACCAATAGAAAAGGTATTTCATCAACTTATCACAATAATATTTTTCTACATTTTAAGAATTTGAAAATAAAATTAATTCTGCGTAAATCCAACACATACAAAAGAATTACAATAGTAGAGGATAGATACCTAGTTCGCACTTGAATCCATATATCAGAATCAATTATTGCAAACATTCTAAACCACCTAATGGTGTCCACTATACTAATCTTAGTATCTTCATTTGTAAAACAATTAAAAATAAAGGATTTAAATCTCAATCAAATTCATGTTACGAACCTCTATCCATTTAAATTTAATTACACATAATCAATCCTCCTTAATAATGTCTATGAGATTTCATCAAAATAATTTATTCATTCTAACCAGAAGAATCACATAATTCATATAAATATGTTTGTATGGATTCCACACAAATACCTTGCCTCATAGATATATGCTAGTATGCATTCCACACCCAAACATAAATTTTGGGAAAAATAACCTTCAATCTTTTCTTAAATTGGTTTCCACAACAATTCATGCTCAAGTCATTTAAGCCTCTTGTTTATTAGGAAGGTCATACCACAACCTAGTATTTGAGTAATTTCATGTTATTTGATGTGTAATGTCAATCCAAACTATAGAAAATCATGTCAAGAAAATCAAATAAATTTCATTCTTAATCATTAATAATGTATCCCCAAATTAAATTTTGAGACATCAAAATTATGCATGTACATTACTTGTGAATCTACATTTACAGTTAAAAGTAACATCCTTCAAGATAACTTTTGTTATGTTTCCATTAGTGTAGATAAGAAAAGATTCAAAACTAACGTGATGAAATCAATCATCACATTAAATGAATCTCAACCTTACACTTGTTATACATTCCCAAAGCTTAGACACCAAGGTCATTAGACTATAGTCCATATTAGGCCAATATTTTTCTTGGTAGATACAATTTCAGCTAGTAAAGATGGATAGTAAACCCATGTCACATTGATAATGATGCATTAAACATATATGAAACCACACATAAACTCCATATCTCTCACTAACCCATTTACAATATATCCATTCACATGCTTAGGATTAACCCCAACTTCTCAGGCACATCCTTTCCCCGCATGTCTTTAAGACCATTAACATATTTCCAATAATTTGTCTTAACAAAAATATTGAGGAATATAAGAAGGTATTTTTTTTTCTTCCTTGAGTTTCTAAATGAAATAATAATAAAAAAATCCCCTTTACAACCAATATGATCCCAAGTCAACATACACAACATTTCAACATGCACGTAAAATCAACATCCATACATCTTCAACTTACCAACAATCATTTTGGCCCACTAGGTCCTAGTGTTGTAGCTCACTCGAATACCATACGTAATGTCCCACTTTACAAACCATTAATAATATAGAGATGTCTTGGTCACATTAATCACTAATACTCAATTTTTTTTATTTTTTTGTGACATTACTAACTTAATTATCATTTAATAATGTTCCTTCGTTTATTTGAATATAAGAATATCACATCAAAAGTTAGGGATAACTTTCCCTTAAATACAACTCCAAAACACATTTCATCTCAAGTTTAAAAGATGATAGCATGTGCTCTCTTCATACTTATACATGAGCTCTAAGTAAGACTTGAAATATATTCCATCATAATGCCATGTGCAGACATTAAACTAGATCAATCTATTTGATTTCCTAGATTATGCTAAATAAGATCCCCTTATTGGCTCTTGGTATCATAACCACAAAAGTATCATGCTTCTATTACAAAAGGCATATATAATTTTATGAGTATTATTTACCTATAGTTTTAGGTACCTATACTACTGATGGAACCCCTTATTGTTATTAGTGCAAACCACTTATTATATTGTTGTTCCCATGTAATTTCCCTATTGTTGTTATTGTTCCCCATAGAAGCCCACTATTATTATTGTTGTGCCCTTACATTATTATTTTTTGTCGGCTCTGATTATATTATGACCCCTTAGACTCCTATATATAGAAATGAAGTCTTGTCATTCCTATCATCCAATTTTTTTTAATTTGTGTAATGTAAAGGAGGTTTCCCCATCAAAGAGGCTGATTTTTAAGTTGCTGATCTATCTTTTCTATCTTTTTGTGAGATGGGTTCATAATATTCCGTATCAGAGCTTTGGATTCTAAGTCTTCGCAACTCCAAAAAAATTGTCGTTGAATTTTCGAGATAATGTTTTCTCCATGAAGTTTCAGTAGCTAAACAAAAAGGACATTTTAGCGGAAATCATTTTGGCACCTCGGGTTTGAATTTCAGATATTTTCTCACTATATTTTCGGAGATATGATCTGAGGAAATTTGGGTTTTTGCAAGCTCCATAATTCCATTGCAAAGACGTCATTGTGGAATTTTCGGTATAATTTTGTCTCTATGAAGGTGCAAAGTCTGAAATTAAAACCCATTCTTTCCAAACCCTTGAACAAGCTCGGCCCGAATTTCAGATGTTTTTTCTATATATTTTCAAAGATATGGTCCAAGACATTGAAGGTTTGGGCAAGCTCCCGAATTACATCCCAAACAAGTGACCTTGGGAAAATTGTCATAACTTAATATATCAACATTAGATTGAAAATTCGTAAGAAGTTATAGAAAGAAGAAAGACTTTAATTTTTGGTGTATCATTTTTAGGTCCAAAGGTCAAAATGTTGACATGTATCACTTCGTACAAGTTTGGTTTACTGAAAGAGTATACACTCAGGTCACCTTGGGAGATTGTGCATAAACCTTCCTTGTAGAATCCAATTTTGATCAAACTGGTGGCATTGGAAAGAGAACATAGAGGGTTACTGCAGGTCGTAATTGCAGATGTTGGGGATCTAAAATTTCAGAGATATAACAGATTCAAGATCGAGCTCCTAAAAGAAAGAAAAATAATGACTCGAATCAAGAAAATAGAAACACATAGTAAGAAAAATTGGATGGATGATATGAAGAATGCGACCAAATATAAGATAAATGGTTTTATATGTGCCATGGAATTGGATGTGAAGAAATGCATGGAATATTTGAAGAAAGACATGGAAGGTTTGAATGAAGGTGGGACAAAGTTGCTACAAGAAAGGCCTCCTATAATGAAAAGGTAGTAGAGGAAACTCATGATGAAAAAAACAAATGTTAATCATGATTTCATAGAATCTAAAATTGGATTAAAGACCCAGCATGTTCAAAAGACCAATATGAGGAAGTTTGATGGCAAGGATCCCATAACATGGATATTATAGATGGAGAAATATTTTGATCTACATGATGTGCAACCATTACAAAAGGTACATATTACATCTTTATATTTAGAACTGAATCAATTTTTATGGTATAAAGGAATTTTTTCTTGTAAACCACTTATCACTTGGAAAATTTTCACAGAGGAAATGATAGCAAAACATGAGGATACAAAGAGAAACATCTTTTTTACCCAATTGATAAGTCTCAAAAAAAAGGGTTCAATGATGCAGCACATTGAGGAGGACTTCCAAAAATTGAATATAAGGGTAAAATATATTATAGAGGAGCATAGCATTGATGTGTTCATAGGGAATTTAAAGGATAACGTCCAACATGAGGTTCATCTTTGGGAACCTGATTCACTAGAGAAGGCATTCAGGTTGGCAAGAAAACCGGAAAGCAAACTTATGGAAACAAGGAAGCCTACCACTCACAAGTATAAATATGTAAGTGTTGTTTCTCCTAGGCTTTCACCACCTACAGGGTTGACACTACAACAATTATAAGAAAAAAGAGAAAAAGGGCTTTGTTACAATTTTGATAGAAATACACTAAAAGTGATAAGTGTGCTGAGAAGAAATTAATTTACATATATGGGGAAGAGGAGAAATAAAAGGAACAAGAAATGTCAAAAGAAGAGAGTATACACTAGGAACCAATCCGAGAGAAAGAAAAAATGAATTTGACCATATCCTGTAATGCATTGATAGGAATTACCACTCCTCAAACTCTCAAGATAGAAGGGCATATCAAGAACAAAAATGTAATAGTGTTGATTGGTTCGGGTAGCACACATAATTTTTCATTGTAAGATAACCAAGGAATTGAATTTCTTCCTATATCTAGCACTAGAGTGTTATGTAATGGTTGCAAATCAAGGAACCATAAATTTCTCTAGAGAGTGCCATAATATCAAGCTATCCATGGGTGAATATGTCTTGAATAGTCCAATGCTTATCATTCCAATGGGTTGCATAAAAGCTAGAGGTTGGTATAATTCAATTGAGTCAAAGTTATTTCTCTCCATCAATGGCATTGACACACAATAAGGATGGATCATGGTGCACATGTTTGAATTATAGGGAGCTCAACAAGATTACTATTAAAGACAAATTTCCCATTCATGTCTTTGATGAATTATTGGATGAATTACGTGGAACAATTTACTTCACCAAGTTGGATATTTGTTTAGGATATAATCAAATAAGAATGAAGAATGAAGACATTCCAAAAACAACATTATAACTCATGAGGGTAATTATTAATTTTGGTCATGCCTTTTGGACTTACCAATGGACCTTCTACATTTTAAGGTTTAATATGAATTCCATTTTCAAACACTTCCTTAGAAATTTTGTGTTAGTAATTTTTGATGATATACTAATTGATAGCAAGTCTTTGAAGGATCATGTTCAACATGCTGACAGGGCGCTCAAACTATTGGAGGAGAAACAATTATATGCAAAATTCTCCAAATGTTTCTTTGGAGTACAAGAGGTGGAATATTTGGGTACTCAATTAGCTCATAACTCATCTTATCATCCTCAATTTGATGGGAAAACTAAGATAATGAGCAAATGTTTGGAAGGATATCTTCATCGCTTTGTATTTGATAAACAGATAGAATGGATCAAGTGGTTTCCTATGGCAAGATGGTGGTATAACACTTCCTTCCATACTACAGCAAAAATGACCCCATTTATGGTTCTTTATGGATATCATTAATCGTCCATCACATCATCTTTAAAAGAAAATTCTATGGTTCAAGAAGTGAAAGATCACATCAAACATCAACAACAACTTCTCAAAATATTAAAGGGTAACCTCATTTTGTTGCAAAATAGAATGAAACAATGAAATCTCAATATCGCAATGAAAGAAGGTTTGATGTAGGTGACTAGGTATTTCGAGGACTACAACCATACAAACAAATGCCCCTCAAGCAAGATAAGAAGGATAAGAAATTATGACAAAAGCATTATGGTCTATACAAGGTTTTATAAAAAATCGTTACTATGGCATACAAATTGGAGCTTCTTGCATCTTCCCAAGTGCTCCAAGTTTTCCATGTTTCATGCTTAAAGAAGGTTATAGGTGAAAAGATCCCAGTTCAAACAATATTGTCGAAACATGACAAGGAAGGAAAAATCATATTGGAATCTAAAGCAGACAACGAAACAAGAACCTGACAACTATGAAATCGATCAATTTTAGAGTATCTCATTAAGTGGAAGAACTTACCCACTGAAGATTCCATATGGGGGGATAAGAATTTTATATAGAAGCCTCCAAAACTACTCAAGCATTGAGGACAAAAGTTTTTGAAGGAGAGGGCCATGTTAGCTCCCTATACTACTAGTGTAGCCCCTTATTGTTATTAGTGCAACGACCTTATTATATTTTTGTTCCCATGTAGTCCCCATATTGTTATTATTGCACCCCATAGAAGCCCATTATTCTTATTGTTGTGCCCTTACATTATTATTGTTATGCCAACTCTAATTATATTATGACTCCTTAGACTCGTATATATAGAAAGGATGTCTTATCATTTATATCATCCAATAATTTTTTATTTGTGACATGTAAAGGAGTTTTCCCCCTTGAAGAGATTTATTCTTAAGTCATTGATCTATATTTTCTATCTTTTTGTGAGATGAGTTCATAACATATAGCAAAGGTAACTAAGGGAATAATATGATATGTTTATGAAATTGAAATGAAACATATACTGACCTAACAACATTTCCAAATTCATCAATTAAAAATTCTCAATCCCAATTATTAAGGCAATGCTTCAATAATGAGAATTATATAATGAATGTTGCAGCAAGAGGCACTACTGTTACTAATTTAGAAACATATTATTCTTCAAGAATTGCCAAGTAAAACAATGGAACTACATAAATTGGGCATAAATAGTTATTTTCTATAGTCATTTAATATTAATATTACACCCATGAATACATGAAACTTGACCAAACTTATTATGCTCACTTGCACAAGTAATTAAATCCTACAAAGTTTGTTACTATAAAATTGTTTCCAACAATAAGCCCCTTTTTTCATGATATCTTTAGATGATAAAAGAAACAATGTTCCTACTAAAATTTTCTCTATTTACAGTTCAGAAACCTTATTAAATTAGTTATCACATTCATACCAAAATTTGTGAATGTAGGAAGTTATATATATTCAAAATTTCTAGTACATAATAGTTACAGTCATTAAGACATTTATTCTAACAATTTATGTTCATAAAAGATTCAACCATTGGGGTCTTTTGATAAAAAATTTGCGAACACGCAATCTACAACCATTAAGGTATTTTGAAAAGCAATTTTCAAACATGCGATCTACAATAATTGAAGTCTTTTTTACAAAAACTTTGCAAGAATGAAATCTACAACTATTGAGGAATTATGTCAAAGACTTTGCAACCATGTAATCTAAAATGCTTTAGGCATTTTTTCAAACACTTGGCAGCAATCAATTTTAGATTCTTCTCCAACCTTTCTAGCACATAAAATTCATAAATTTTAAAATCAAAATTTGGCATCTTAACACATGGACTAAATAATCTTAGCCTTTCATCAAAAACTCGACAATGGGTGCACGTAATTGACATTAACAATATGCAAAAGTGCCTATATTTATGATCTAGATTCTGAAAATTATCTTTTGCAATTCAGTAAGGGGTTATAGGTCCATAATGTATGGATACCTCTTGATGTTAAGAATAATTGCAATATAAACACCTAGAATTGCAATAGAAACACCTAGGGATATGATTGCTTGAAACAACAAAAAAATTGATTCCTACTATCTCATTTACAATTTTTGTCAAACAATAAGTATGCAAACTTCATTTACATATGTACGTGGAGAAAGAAAACTCAAATTTATGCTAATATGATGTTTAATAAATCTCATGGCATCCTAAATGCATTAGCCATTATGACCTTCTGTCAATCAGATTGTAACAAAATTATACAAAAAATAAAGTCACATAAAATAAACTAAATCTATTGCAGAATTTCTTCAATCATTTAGTGTGCATAGATCTAAGTTTCAACCAACAATACAATTCACAGTAAGAAAAATCCATCCTATCAAACATAGAATAATGGATTTACATAATAGATATGACATGCCATGGACGAAAAATGACTATAAACTGAACTTGAAAACTTGGAAAACATGTTCCTTTTTTTAGTACCCTCCATGTACATTCTCAAATATAGTTGCCGTTAATTATTAGTTATCTCATAAATAAATCTCTAAATATATCATAAACATTCACAAGTAGAAATTTCCAATAAATTGAAATTTATAAAACACTTTAAACTAATCATAAACTAAAATTTCAATAATATTTATGAATATCCCTGAAAGTGTATATATACACAGCTCCAAAAATATGAGATAATACTCCAGCTCTATAATCCTTATCAATTCATTGTGAATCATTTGGTTTTCTGCCCAACCATACCTAGGGAGAGCTTCTCCACCTGCAACCCCCGAGCTGTAAGAGATAGCAAGAAATACCAAAATATAGTAGTAGAGAGATATACAAGGTAAGCCGAGGAAGATAAGTTTCACTTCCTTCCAACACTATTCATGGTTAGCTCCACTACGTAGAGCTACTTAGTAATTTAGTTTAAGAATTCCAAATTCATTTTGAAAGAAATTGGCTACTCTCCAAGTCTCTCCCTCTCATAATATATATATAAATCTCTTCAATTCTTGGTATCACAATGCACCTCCTCTAAGTGAGAATACATGAGACACATATATAAGAGTGGCAAAAAATTATTGTCATAAGGGATGAATAATATGCAGGCCTTTTATTTCATTTAGAGGAGCATAAATCATGCCATTAAGGAGAGGTATGCATTCCTTGGTTAAGGAGAGTGTAACATATGCATTAAAGAGAGTGTAAGAGGAATGTTTTATGACATGTTTTTAATGAGTGTAAGAGGCATATGACCTTCTTTGATGAGTGCATAAAAGAGAGAGAAAGTTACATAGAGCCATGAGAATCATCAAGGAGAGAGGTGTGAAGTGAATGAGGAGATGAAGGTGACTTATAATTCCTTGTTAATAATAATATCATAGTATCATAAAAGATAATAATAATAATAATAATATTGAGGATTAAGTCTCCTCGATGCAGGTGTATAGTAAGGCCTTAAATGTGAAGGGACATGGGTGGGGGGAGGTGGAGCGACACCTGACTACCCAGGATAGAAAGGATAATCGGCTTATGGACATCGGATATTGGCACTTGAAAAGAGCATGTCTCATTTGCATTAATTCCAGTGGCTCTGGATCTCCCATCATGTCCACTACTCTGGTTATTTCCTCCGCATGCTCCGGCTTGCCTCAGAACTCAACTTTCTTCAATGCAGGAGTTATGATGGGTGCTTTTTGATGTATGCAAGGGAAAGATAAATTAAAGCTTGCTATGGGATCACCTTCATTGATTCACTCACATTACTGTCTTGCCTCTCGCCTCAGCTCCGATTTCTGTATGTTTGATGTTGGTTCAGTCATACTGATGTCTCTCGTGGCTTGAAAGGGGAGGCTATTTCAGAGCTATGCTCTGTTCTTTTTGTGGACCTGCCTCAGTTAATCCTCTAGTTCTTCTCTTGGGCCTCTAGCCTTCGGTTCAATGCTTATCTGATATGCTCTGGCCCTGTCATCGTTGCTGCTCAGCCTCGCCTCTCTCCTGCTGCTGCTTCTCCCCGATGCCTCGTTTGCTCCATAGAATGTGGTGCCGCAAAGGCCAGCCTCAGCACGCCCCTTCTATCCCTTCCTATGATTCACCATCCCTTTCCAGTGATGTGTTTGCAGGCCACTACCCTTGCACCCGCAGTGGGAGAGGGCAGTTCCATTCTTCCAGCCACCACCTTGTGCCATCTCCCTCGACTAGCTCTGCAATCTTCACCTTCAACAACTCTCTGAATCGCCCAAGGATTACAACTCACATATCGGTGTTCTTTCATGAGGCAGCTTAGATGGGGGAGTCTAGCTCTCATCCGGAGGGCCTTGGGTCTATCTTTGTCGTGACTTCGAACTTCCAGCTGGGGATTGGTAGCGCGTTTATGCAGGTTCTGGAGGCTCAAGTTCGCAGTGCTCAGTATGTTGTGATGGCGTTGGTTGATCCTGGTCCTTCCAATTCTAAAGCTGCTCATGCAAGGGATTTTCCTGATTTCGGTTGGTGCCATATAGTAGAAGAGCCTCCAGATGAATAGAATGCTCTGGGCTACCTGTCAACGTGCCTTGCTGCCCATACAATTGGGCAAGTTTTTGTTTAAATGGCTATGTGCAATTTTTTAGTTTATTTTTGAATTTTTGTACACGCTACAATATCAAGGAGATCATAACTTATTCCCCTACGTGGGTCCTAACTACTAGCTTAAGACTGAGTTCTCTGTCTCTGGGCAGTCTTCTTATATGCTTATCTTGACTTTTCTGCCTCTCTTCAGGGCAATGCTTTTGACTACGGTCATGTTGTAATTTACCCCTTTTTCTTATGTTAATAGATTAATCTTATTTAGAAAAAAAAAATATTGAGGATTAAGTCGATATTGAATTATTAGGATTTAATAATGATACATTAAGTGATTTTCCTTCAACTACACTTGATTACCAATTTACGCAAGATGATTTACTATTATTGGAAATTCATACTTGAGATTCTATATATGACTTTATATTTTTAGGAAGTCATTCCGGAATTGTCATAAATTATATTTTATTAAGGAAAATCATCCTTGAGCTACCCATGAGGGGTATTTTTCTTCCAGAGAATAGGTATTTTGCATCCCTATTGCATGCATATTCTTTCCTTAGTATATTGAGGACTCCATGCCTTGATCTACTTCAAGGATCCAAGATTCCAGACCTTGATCTTTTAAATATTTAAGACTTTGCATAAAAATCTAATTATTATAGATCCAAGACTCCATATATTTAACTTTCATGGATTTAGGACTCCATGGCCTAGTACGTTTATTATAGATCCAAGACTCCACATCTTTATCTTCCATGGATTTAGGACTTTGCACCCTAATTTCCCAGGCTTCCCATCTACTCTACTTTGAAGCTTCATGCTTTACCTTAAGGTATTGATTTTGAAATCATACCCATTTTATGGTTCATTGGTAGGGTATTGTTCCAAGACCTACACACATCACAATATCATAGATCAAACAAATAAAATGAATTTCATAATTATCTTATTCACATTTATCGAGGATTATGAATGATTTCCATAGTCATTTTGGTTTTGGATAAATGACTTCCACAATCATTTATATCATGAGCGTCCTTATTGACAATGACTAAGACCCATGCCACATATTGCTCAGTACAATATTAAGCATATATAATCATACAAATCATTATTAACCATATGTTCCACATAACCATGATCATCCATGGATCTATGTGTCTCAATCCTAGATCACCATCCATTTGATACACCTATTTCAAAAGTGGAATACCAAAAGAGAAAACATTGATAATATGAACTCAAGAAAAATCTGTTTTATATAGACGACCATAAATATTATCATAAACACACAAGAACGATGTGACCCAAACTAGGTCTATAGAATACAAGCATATATATAAGTTTGACATGTATAATCTTATATCATTGCATCAAAATGACCCTCTCCAAGTGTTACAAAAGCTATCTCACCAAGAAGGAACACTACATACTCCCTCTCTTGAGCTAAACCTGGCCTGAAGTTTCCCTATAGTCATAAGATACTTACTTCTTTTCAATTCTTCTATTAATAAGGTGTTAAGCTTATGTATATGTATTTGGTATATTTTTATTCATTCCAAATCATAGTTTAATGTTTTCTAAATTGGAAGCAACTCTATGAATACTAAAACATACCATTTTTAGTCATGTATATTCATTTCATACTAGACGGGTTTTGACATACACCACAATACATACCATATCAAAATAATCATCTAATCAAGAATTTAATATCTAGATGCTATTTTCTTTTACATGATATGACAATGATCTCACATTAAAAATGATTTTCTTTTCCCTATAAAATGCATTAATAGTTCAAAAATGTTTTGTGGGTCATTCTCTTAGGTTTCTACATAATATAATTGACCTTTTCCAATTCACAAACAACTGCCACATTCATTGTACAAACAACAATGATGGTCCATCCCATCTCACAATCAAGTTTGCATACAAGAAGCATCAAATCATCTACATATATTTTCCATTACAATTACGCAACAAAACATGTCATATATATAACCAACTCTTACATCCCACCTGATTTATGTCTTCTCAATCCAAATTTTCACCTTTTCATTCCATAAGACACCCTTGCAATCAAAATCTTCCTAGATTTTTTATTAAATGTTTACTCTTTAGGAAAAATCACAATTTTAGGTTCAAGACAATTTTTTTTTAACTAAGAAGCTAAGGTTCCATCTAGTCCTCATTGACCCACTTTTGTATTACAGAACATTCCTTTAGTTCCCATAATCTTCATTATTATTCACTTCTCTTACTTTAGAATCAATTATGAATTACTCTGCTTGAAGATCTTCATTCCAAAAAAAAAAAATTGAGGATACATTTTCAAAAGCATCTTGTAATCAAGAACAACTCTCATAATTATGAAAATATGATATCTATATTATTGAATCTACCTAGATAACTGTAAGACAAATTGTTTTCCAACCATAAAATCACCCATGATTTCTATTCATTATTTAATCAATTTATTTGGTTTAAGGTATTATTACTTAATATTAATACATATGTGATATATATATATATATATATTATATATATATATATTATATATATTATATATATATATATATATATAGAAAACCACATATTTCTCAAAATATGAGAATCTTGTTGAATTAAATAAGATTTAAACTATCACAAGGGAATTTTAGGCTTACAGATATGCCCCTCATTTATTAAGGAGAATCACCACCTCTGAATATTACAACCTTCTGTATGAATAATAACTACTCATACACATATACACACAAACATAAAATATTAAATCCAACACTCTCTTCCATTCTACATATAATACAATCATCTTAGGTTTCTAAATCATGCAACCATTCGAGTGCATCAAAATGTGATCTCCCTCTCCTTCAATTTATCCATAAAAAAATGTCAAAATCACATATTCTTTTAAAGCAACAACTCAAATAAGATTTTCATTAATCACATACATTTTCCTTTAAGTTCAAATAAAACAAAGTTCTCCCCACAAAACATGTTATTCTCTTAACAATTTACAAGTTAATACAATTTCAAGAAATTAGTTCATCAAGTTCATAAATAATATGAATTTTGACTTGATCGCCTAATTAACAATAATGTAGAGAAGTTCATTAGATAAATCCTCCTAATTTATGTAATTAACTTAGTTTAAATAGAATTCAACCAATATGAAATAGATAAAATTACTGAGACTATTATGGCTTTCCTAGACCTAATTTGTCTTTAGACAATAGAAAAGATATTTCATCAACTTATCAAAATAATATTTTTCTACATTTAAAGAATTTGAAAATTAATTTAATTCTACTTAAATCCAACACATAAAATAATTACAATACTATAGGATAGATAACTAGTTCACACTTGACTTCATATATCAAAATAAGTTATTACAAACATTCTAAACCACCTAATGGTGTTCACTATACTAATCTTAGTATCTTCTTTTGTAATAAAAAAATATTGGATTTAAATATGAAGCAAACTCATGTTACGAAACTCTATCCATTTAACTTTAATTACACGTAATCAATCCTCTTTAATCATGTCTATGAGATTTCATCAAAATAATTTGTTCATTCTAACCAAAAGAATTACTTAGCTCACAGAAATATGTTAGTATGGATTCCACACCCATACCTTTCCTCATAGATATATGCTAGTATGGATTGCACACCCACACATAACTTAAGGAAAACATAACCTTCAAGTGTTTTTTAAAATGGCTTCCACAACCATTCATGCACAAGTCATTTAAGCCTCTTGTTTATTAGGAAGGTCATACCACAAGTTAGTATTTGAGTAATTTCAAGTTATTTGATGCATAATTCCAATACCAACTACACAAAATCATGTGAAGGAAATCATGTAAATTTCATTATTAATAATTTAGAATGTATTCACAACTTATATTTTCACAAATCCAGTTAATTCACATACATTACTCGTGAATCTACATTTAGAGTTGAAGGTGACATCCTTCAAGATAACTTTTCTTAAATTTCCATTAGTGTAGATAAGAAAAGATTCAAAATTAACATGATGAACTCAATCACCACGTTAATTGGAGCTCAACCTTACACTTGTTACACGTTCCCAAACCTTGCACACCAAGGTCATTAGACTATAGTCCATATTAGGCCAATATTTGTCTTGGGAGATACAATTTCAGCTAGTAACGATGGCTACTAAGCCCATATAACATTGATAATGATGCATTAAACATAGATGCAACCACACATACACTCCATGTATCTCACTCACCCATTGACAACCAAGTCAATCAAATTCTTAAGTTTAATCCCAACTTCTCAAGCACATCCTTTCCCAGCATGTTTTGAAGTCCTTTAACATATTTCCAATAAGTTGTCTTAGTAAAAATATTGAGGAATAGAAGAAAGTAGTTTTTTCTTTCTTTCTTGAGTTTATAAATGAAATTTTAATAATAATATCCTGTATACAACCAATATGATCCCAATTCAGCATACACAACATTTAAACATGCATGAAAAATAAACATATGTACACAATGAACCTACCAGCAAGCATTTTGGCCAATTAGGCCCTAGTGTTGTAGCTCCCTATGATACCATATGTAAGGTCCCACCTTACCAACCATAAATAATATAGAGAATTAGAGGTCACATTAATCATTAATACTCATCTTTTTAATTTTTTTGTAACATTACTAACTTAGTTATCATGTAATCATGTTCCTTCATGTATTTCAACATAAGAGTATCACATAAGAAGAAGAGGATAATTTTTCCTTAAAACCAATTCCAAAACACATTTCCTCTCAAGTTTAAAAGATGATAGCATGTTCTCTTCTCATACTTGTACATGAGCTCTAAGTAAGATGGAAATAAATTCCACCATAATGCCATGTGTGAACATCAAGTTAGATCAACCTATTTGATTTCCTAGATTATGATAAATAAGCTCCACTTATTGACTCTTGATATCATAACCGCAAAAGTATCACACTTTTATTACAAAGATCACATATAAGTGTATGATTACTAACCTACCTATATCAAGGTAACTAAGATAAGTATATGCATCACTTCATTAGTAAATATAGTAAATATAATATGTTTATGAAATTGAATCACAAAATATATTGCCCTAACAACATTTACAAATTCATCAATTAAAAATTATCAATCCCAGTTATTAAGGAAATGCTTCCATCATGAGAATTTTATAATGAATGTTGCAGCAATAGAAACTACACTCGTCAATTTTGAAGCATATTATTCATCAATAAGTTCCAAGTGAAACAATCAGACTGCATAAATTGGGCACAAATAGTTGTTTTCTACATTCGTTGAAGCATAAGATTACACCCATGAACACATGCAACTTAGCCAAACTTATTATTATAACTTGCACAAGTAATTTAATCCTACAAATTTGGTTAATGTAAAAACATTTCCAATAAAAACCCACTTTTTTGATTTGGAGGAGAAAAGAAACAATTGTCCTACTGAAATTTTCTCTATTTACACTTCAGCAACCTTATTAAATTCATTTCACATTCATACAAAAATTTGCAAATGTAGGAAGCTATATCTATTGAAATTTCTTGTACATAAAAGCTGCATTCATTACGACATTTAATCTAATGATTTATGTACATAAAATCTACAACTATTGAGGCCTTTTGACAAAAACTTTTGGAAAAATGCAATCTACATCCATTGAGGCATTTTGATAAACAATTTGCAAACATGCAATCTACAACCATTGAGGCCTTTTGACAAACACTTTGCAAGCATGCAATCTATAATCATTGAGGAATTATGTCAAAAACTTTGTAAGCATGAAAACAGCCATTGAGGCATTTTTTCAAACTCTTGGCAACAATGAATTTGAGATTCTTCTCCAACCTATTTAACTCATAAAATTCATAAATTGAAACTTCAAAAGTTGGCATCTTAAAACAGGGACTAAATAATCTTAGTCTTTCATCAGAAACTTGACAATAAGTGCATATAATTGACAACAACAATATGCAAAACCGCCGAGATTTACGATCCATGTTCTAAAAAGTAAATTTTGCTAATCACATCGAGGGTTATAGCTCCATAGGGTATGGATACCCCCTAATTATGAGCAAAATGTCAATACAAATGCCTAGGTATGTAATTATTTAAGCAATAAAAAAATGGATTCCTACTATCTCATTTACAACTTTTGTCAAACACAAAGTATGAAAAATTCATGTACATATGTACATGGATAATGAAATATCAAATTTATGCTAATATAATATTTTGATTGAACTCATGGTAGCCTAAATACTTCAGCCATTAAGACCTTTTGTCAACCAGATTGCAACAAAATTGTACAAAAAATAAACTTGCATAAAATGACCTACATCTGTTGCGGAATTTCTTCAATCATTTAATGTGCATACATCTAAATTTCAGCTAACAATCCAATTCACAATAAGAAAATACCATGCTATCAAACATAAAATAATGATTTAGATAACAGATATGATATGTTGTGGAAAAAAATTCATTATAAACTAAACTTGAAAACTTTGACAACACATTCTTATTTTTAATCCCCTGCATGTACATTGTCAACTATAATTGTCGTTCATTATTGGTTAGCTTAGAAATAACTCTCTAAATATCTCATAAAAATTCACAAGTAGCAATTTCCAATAAATTGAAATTTCTACAACACTTTAAACTAATGATAAACTAAAATTTCAAAAATCTTTATGTATATACATGAAAGTGTATATAGATACAACTCCAAAAAGATGAGAGTATGCTCCAGCTCCAATATCCTTACTAATTCATTATGAACCATTTGCTTTTCCACCCAATAATATCTAGGGAGAAATTGCCCCTAGAACCCCTGAGTCTTAAGAGATCACAATTAGCACCAAAATATAGCAGTAGAGAGAAATACCACTCATGGCCAGATCCACCACATAGAGAAACTTAGTAATTTATTTTAGGAAATTCAAATTAATTTCGAAATCAATTGACTTCTATCCAAGTTTCTCCCTCTCATAATTTTTTTTTTTTAATCTCCCGAACTCTTGGTATCAAAATGCACCTTGCCCATGTGAGAATACATGAGACACATCTATAGGAGGAGCAACAATTATTTTTTATAAAGGAGGACTAATATGCATGTATTGTGTTCCATTTATAGGAGTGTAACTCATGCCATTAAGGAGAGGTATGCATGCCTTAGTTAGGGAGAGTGTAACATATGAATTAAAGAGAGTGTAAAAAGAATATTTTATGACATGTCTTAATGAGTGTAAGAGGAATATGCCATTCTTTTATGATTTCATAAAAGGGACTGTATTAAAAGATAGAGAGTTACATGGAGCCATGAGAATCATCAAGGAGAGAGGTGCGAATTGATTTAGGAGATGAAGGTGACTTATAATTCCCTTTTAATAATAATATCATAGTCTCATAAAAGATAATAATAATAATACTAATAATATTGGTGATTAAGTTGAGATTGAATTATTACAATTTCTTAATGATAAGTTAAGTGATTTTTCTTCAACTACACTTGATTACCAATTTACGCAAGGTGATTTAGTATTTTTCGAAAGTCATACTTGAGATGCTATACTTGAGATTGTGCCCAACGATATAGCTTTATTGAAATTTAGATTTAGTGGATCAAATAAGTACCTCAATGTATTATGGTCACTCATCAATATGAATTGCCTTCCAATAAGATAATGCCTCCACATCTTCAATGCGTGAATTATCACTTCTAACTAAAGATCACGTGTAACATAATTTTTCTCGTGCTCATTCAATCTCATGGATTCATAATAGGCCACCTATCCCTCCTTCATAAGAACTCCACCAAGACCTCTCTTGCAAACATCTGTACATGCCATCAATTCTCTATCCAGATCTGTAATCTTGAGAATTGGAGCATTTTTCAATAACTACAACTGTTCAAAAGTTTCTACACATTCCTTCATCCATTCAAATTTATTACCTTTCCTTTGCAATGATGTGATCAGACAAGAAATATGTGATAAGTTTCTTATGAACCTCCTATAATAACCTGCTAGCCCCATAAATAACCTTACCTCATCCACATTCTTAGGAGCTACCCATTCCATGAGAGATTTTACCTTTTTCGAGTCCAGTGTTATACCTTCCTTGGACACACATGCCCCAAGTAATGTACCTTTGTCTAAAAGAAACTACATTTTCTAAGCTTGGCATACAACTAATGCTCTCTTAGCAACCTCAATATTGTTGCTACATGTTCAACATGCTCTTCCTCATTCTTATAGTATATCAATATATCATCAATGAACACAATGAAAAACATGTCTAGATAAGGACAAACCACACTATTCAGCAATCACATAAAAGTAGTTGGATCATTAATCGAACCAAATGGAACTACAACAAACTCATAATACCCATAACTAGTTCATAAATTTGTCTTATAAATGTTCTCTTCTTTGATGCTTACCTAATGGTGTCATGATCTCAAATCAATCTTCGAGAACACTACTCATCCCTTAAGCTAGTCAAACAAGTCATCAATCCTCAAAAATGGATACATGTTCTTGTTTTTTACCTTTTTCATTTTCCTGTAATCATTGTGTGGCCAGAGAGTACCATCCTTCTTCTTTACAAACAACATTGATGCACCCCACGATAATACACATGGTCTAATGTATCCCTTTTCAAGCATTTCCTTCAACTACAACTTCAACTCTAGTAACTCTGGTGTGCTCATCCTGTAAGGTGCCTTTGATGTTTGTGTTGCCCCTAGTACTAAGTCAATAGAAAAGTCCACTTCCATGTGATGTGGAAACTCTGAAATCTCTGTAGAAAGTATATCTTGAAACTGTTGTAGAACCAAGTACCTAATGAAGATATCTGCATCCTCAAGATCCTTACCTTTATCAATAGAAATATGCATTACAAATAATACACACCCTTTCCCATGACTATGTTTTTCCTACATAGTTGTGACCATTCTAATTGATGTAGCTTTCTTCTTAGCCTGTAAGATTCTTGGTTCCCCATTGTCATCCAAGAATTCAATAGCATTATCATTGCATTCCACCTTTGTCCTATGAAGATACAACCAATCCATACACAACAACATATTGTATTATCCCAATGGATGTAAATTGAAATGCACTAATGTAGGCACAAAATTTACTTCAATTACACAACCTCTTACCCAGTGCTGAACTCTTTTATTAATACCTGTAGCCAACCCAAGAATTTGTATGCACTTATTTTCTCAAACCACACTTATCCACCAAGTCAGGGCTAACATGACTATAATTAGATCGGGGGCCAATTAAAATAGAAACAAATTGATAATAAAGCTTATCATCCATCTTGATAATAGATGTATGGTGATCCACCTTCCTCTTATTCAATGTTACATAGATATGAGTAATGCTCTTCCCAACATCCCCAACAGTCTGTCCCTGTTGTGCACTATATATCTAAGGCCTGCCACCGTGATATCGTGGACAATGTCTCTTGAGATGATCCTTGCCAAATATCCAACACTACAATTGTCCCATACGATCACCTTTATTCTACTTCCCTGCAAGATATGACCCATGTCTCTGTCTAGCTACGTGAACTTATTGTAAGGAACAACATTCTCTTTCTCACTCACATCCTGGGGTCTTGTTCATTTTGAATGTAATTTACCTTTACCTTTTCCTTTTCCTTTCCATCCTTGTTGAGATTCCATCTTATGATTTGATTGCTCATAACAGTGCTTCAACTTACCAATGAATTTTTCAAGTCACCAAGGCTCATCATATTCAATCCAATATCTAAATTCTAATGGTAACCCATTGATAAATCTTTGGACCTTGGCATTCTCATATTTATGGTATGGTGCATACCTCAATAATTCCAGGAACTTGGTCATGTACTCCACATTGTCAATAATCCTGTTAGTGTCAGTCTTTGCAGCCTTCCTCCAATGATCAAATATGCTCTTACAAAGTGGTCTCAGAGTGTCAAGGTCAAATTTTGTCCTTTGAGTAAGTCTTCAAGCAAAATTTGGTCACTAGGCATTAGGTCTAGGGTTTGCTTTCACTCCTCTCAAAGTTGCCCAAATGTCAGTCTATGTCACTATTCAGCTGAGTCTATCATCATTCAGAAGGTTTTTATCATCACGTCAGGTTCCATTGGGTCATTTCACACCTTGTTCATGCTTCAGTTGTGCCTAGGTAAGGTCATTTCCCTCTCCTAGGGTTTTGAAGGCAATTTCTCTTGGACGGTCAAATCATTAGAAAAACTTGTATCCATATGTTCATAAACCTTCCCCTATCATTTATGTACCTTATTAAACACTTACCATCACTAAGATCCCCCAAATTCCTCATTTTTATACAAACCCTAGTTTCTTGCCACAACTTGGCAATTTTCTAGGCTAGGCCTGTGTTTTGCCCTTTTGGACCCCTTCCCCTCACTAGATCTATGAGATTCCACTTTTCCTTGCTTCCTAACATCCCTCCATACTTCCAAAAATTTCCCCAAGAATTTAGAAGCCCCTTAACCCCTTCATTTCGCTTCATTTCGACAAAATTCCTTGTTTCACACATCAGGACAAGTTTCACTCAAAAGATGTTTCAGAGAAATCAAAGATGAATTTTGGAAAACTGAGAGAGGTTTTTGTCCAAACCATACCAAAGCCAAAAAACCTCCTTCACATTTTACACAGGAGTCATGGTTTTAGAGAAATGTAAAAAATAACGTTGCCTCAGGAGAATTGAATGCACCTCTGAAGTGACCTTGGGAAAATCACGTTTTCGCCTAGCTTGGTTGGCCAAATGACTTGCGTGATGAGTCAAATGATAACTAAACAAACATATCTTTCCAACACGCCAACTTGAGCTTAATTTGGAGTTGAGGAAGGCATTCAAAAGTTTACTACAATAGCACTCTGCCTTGAGGCAGCCTCATTTGGCACATTTTGAACAGTCTTGGGAGATTTGATTTTTGACAAGGCAAATGAACTCCAAATTGAAAAATTCTAGTTGGGCTGGAAAGTAGACCCAAATATCCTTACAACAAGCTATTATGTGCCCAATTGTGACACCAGGAAGGCCTCCAAAAGCCTCTTGAAAAATGCACTATGTAGCTTGGTGCGCGCAGCGCATCAGGCGCCAAAACTCAGTGTAAAAATACACTTGCACGGTGCATCAGAGGCATGCGGCACGTTGGGTGAGGCACATGGCGCACTGGGTTTTAAGCCTGAAATTTTCTTGGAAAGGCATCAAACCACCTCCTCTCCATACAAATTTGCAGGTAGGCTCACATCCACCACTTGTGCTTGGCTTTTGAAAGATAAATGTAATCGGTCATGAAAAGTTTGCCGTGGATATCCAAGTTTCAAACCCTCCTTTTGTCAATATAAAAAGTGTTGTAGGGTTTGAAAACAGTGTGTTACCAAGGTTGTATTTTTCCTCATTTCCCTTTGGCATATTTGGCACTGGAAGACAAAGACATCAAGCCTTCATTCCTCATTTTCAACAAATCAAACATACACTTGGCATAGACTTTCAATACCATGGAGGTGGGCACCAATACATCATATGACCAAGACAACGACTCTACGACAGAATTGCATGCACCGAGAGGGCACTAAAATGTCGAAAAGGGAAGATAGAATCCGAATATTCTCCGAAGCCTATTTGGCTGAGCATGTCACTTGATGAGGCATCTTCAACCCAAATTTCAAAGAATTTGGAGAAAATTTTGTCATTTTGAAATTTTTGGCTTGCAAAACAGGTTTTTTTGGCTCAATGCATAGCGCGCCGTGCGCGACCCATAAGATTGGGAGGTGAAAATCACAAATGGCTTGTAGTTTTGGATTTGTCATGATGAATTATACATCCTCAGCTATTGCCAAAGTATTTCATCAAGTTCTGGGTGACCAAAAGTCTAAAAAACACCATGAAAATCACCTTCCTACCACTTTTTGCACCAGCAGGAAGTACTTCCGGGAGAATGCACTTTTGGAGGGTCAAATGGACACAAAATTGGAAAATTCCACTTGGGTTAAAAAGTAGACATCCAGGGCTTTCGAACAAGACAACCTAAGCTCAATTTCGATGTCAGGAAGTGCCCCAAACACAGGTGGAAAGGAGCACGGCGCACAGGGCTCAGGCGCGCAACGCACAGGGTTTTTTGGCACAATTTTCACCTTCCAGCTCAGAATTTCGGCCAGTTATGACTAGTTTCACCTCTTGATGTGATTTTTGACCCATCTTGATGTAATTTGATGTGTATGATGTAATTTTGGCACTTTTTTACTTATTCTAGAAGATTCATTCACTAAAAGGTGAAAATTTAATGATCGAATTGGTTTCCTAGCTTATAGTGGTAAGTTGTTTGACTACCTAGATTTCAGTTCCTTGTTTAGAATTAGTTCAAACAGCTCCTAGAATGATGAGATCGACCCCTAGAGGCAAGGAAAGGGGTTAGGATGGTCTATATGATGTAATTTCTCAATCATTTTCAAAGGTTGGATAGGGTGGACACTTGGGATTGCTTTGGCATACTATTGTACATCTTTTCTCTGCATTTTTGGCTAACGAAAGACCAGGGTTTTGTAGCACTGTTTGGGATCCATGTGGTTTTATGTTTTGATGGTGTTCTTCTTTCAGTAATTGTAAGTTGTTATGTGTATCATTTTCCTTCTTTCATCTTCTGCAATTGAACAAATGAAGTGTTAAGGTAGAATCCATCGATGGTTATGCTCTGCCTTTAAGTTTGTTTAAATTTCCATGTTTTCTTCAGTTTAAGGAGAATCCTTGAGACTTCCTTGGTCTCCTTAGCTCCTCACCAGTCTGATCTACCCATCTCACTTGCTTTAAAGCATCAAAATGATCGCCTATCTTGCCCTGAATAGACCTCTGCAAAAACTGTGCCTCATCCCCAAGCCCAAATTGTCTTTCCCATTGTTTTCAACAAAAACTTAAAAATCCAAATCAAAATCAAACTCTCATATCTTTTTACTAGCCTAAAATCATTTCCCATTTTAAATTCATCTCGCACCCTATTGCTCATTTTATTGAGATTGACTGGAGAGAGCCCTCTCCTCTCCTCGTAGGGCGAGCTACGAGGCTGAGCGTGGTTTGATGTAGCCTTGAGTCTTACCTTATTTCAGCCTAAGGTAGATTTGAGAGCTAACATAGTGGCAACCATACTGGGGAAGAACTGGTTTGCTTGTTAGTGTTATTTGATTTATAGCTACACATAGAGTCTGAAGTCACGCCAGGTAGTCTTCGAACTGCACATTGCTCTGCGAGTGCATAGTAGATAAACGCTACTTTAGTCAATCTTCGGTCTAGCTTGTAATCATAACACTTAACTTATAAATTGCTCGAGTACATGTATCGAGTTCAGATTTGATTTTTGATGGTGGACAACGATCAGACACTAGCAAGGCTGAAGTCATTCATCTGGCAACTCCAAATCATTTTCGAGATCAAATCCAAAGACTCCACTGGAGGATGATCCCGACCAGCAAAAACATGAAAGGACAACATGGACAGATCAGGTATTCAAGTTGGAATTTCATCCACGACATTTTGTTCTTTGTCATAAATTATTTCTTCTCTTTTCCCAAGAATTTCAAGAAGGCTTTGCAAAGTATACTGTATTTGAGAAGAGATCCTTGGCCTGCAGTTGATTCTTTCCCTTTGAAGATTGTTAATACCAAAGCTTTGCATACCTTTGAGCTTGATCAAGACCTTTCTTCTAAATTTTGTGATGACCATCTTCAAATTGATGAGCCTCAAGAGACCAAGACTGATTCTATACCTGCTATGCATACCCCTACACCTTGTAAAATTCCAGATCAGTATAAACCTCTTGTTTTACTTTCTGTTCTTCATGCTTTCCCCAAAAACTATGATCTATATTTGCCGAGGTTTGATGGTGAATGTAAGAATGTCAACGCTGAGCAACATGTGCATAATTTTGAGTCTTTTCTAAACCTTTTTGAAGTTGGTAGTGAAGATGTTAGTATAAGGCTTTTTGCTCTTTCGTTGCAAGCCAAAGTCAAGAGTTGGTTCAAAACCTTTCCTAATGCAAGCATTTCAGATTTCCAGCAGTTTTTCAAAGTTTTTCTCGATAGGTGGATGATCGGACAAAACCTTTTCTTGATTATAGAAGAGTATAATCAGCTGAAAAGAATGCCAGGCGAGACAGTACAACAATTTTCTGCTAGATTTAACCAATTTTATTATTCAATGCCAGTTGATATAATACCTTCTCCTAGATCTGCTCTCTTGCACTACCCGAGTGCCTTTGATCCGGAAATGGAGTTTCCGCTGAGAGAAAAGGATATTGCAACACTTCACAAGATGCAAAACAAGGCAGTGAATGTAGAGGCTCATTTGCTGATCTTGAGGGCAAGGTTGAAGGAAGAAGAAAAGAAGAATGTTTCAGAGTAGCTGACACTTTCAAAGGAAAAGCTTGATCTTTTCCTAAATGCAGTAGAAGAGATGGTGTGGAAAATGACTATAAAAAATGAAAGTGACATTCAAGAACAAGCGGCTGACCCACAACATTTTGTTTATGATCCCAGTTGTCATAGTGATTGTTTTATAGATCATTGTGAAGAAGAGAGAGCTGTTGATATGATGTGTATGTTTGATGATGAATTGCCTCAATTTGATCAGTATGATGATGATTATGTTCTCCAAAAAGAAGTTAATCTTGCAGACAAATCAACAACTAGTTTGTGCGAGGAGGAAGTTCACTTTCAGCAGCTCGAATACAGTGATCAACTGATTCATATCAGCTATGACAATGATGAGGA
Source organism: Pinus taeda (assembly GCA_000404065.3). Lineage (NCBI taxonomy): Eukaryota > Viridiplantae > Streptophyta > Pinopsida > Pinales > Pinaceae > Pinus > Pinus taeda. The sequence goes on from APFE031749730.1 coordinate 117,781, forward strand.
AAGTGCATCAAAGTTTGAAGTAAGTGAAGGATCTTTGCCTTTTTGTTTTGATTCGTTTCAGTTCATCAGAGATAACTACCATGCAATCAGAAAACAAATCTCACCAAGTCTTGATTTGAATCATCTTGAGAGCAATGAAAATTTTGTTCAAGACTTCTCATATTCAGATTTGCAACCCTTGAAAGCCATTGATTGTCAAATTGCAGCTGAAGACTTGGAAGTGGACACACATGATTTAATGATTCAAGGTGACTCCATACCATTCTGTTTTGAATCATTTCAGTTTTTGAAGGATAGGTTGCATTGTAAATCTTCAAATGAAAAACCTATAACAAATCAACAATCTCTCAGTGTTAATGTTGAGGATGAGACATATAACAAAATTCTTGAGCAGCCTGTAGCATCAGATTTGTAGCCACCAAATGAAATTTAAGGGCAGTTTACAGATGAAGGTGTGGAAGAGGAAATACATGATTTGATGATGTAGGAAGATTCTATACCCTTTTGTTTCAAAGCATTTCAGTTTATAAGGCAGAATCTTCGTAAAATCTCTCAAGAAATATATGAACAGCTAGAAGGATGTCATACATTTTCAATAGATACATTACAACAGCCTTTTCAAGTTTTTCATGATCCAATAGCTGATGTTTTGGATGAGGTTTGCAGTCAAAGTCTTTCTCCATTAACTATATGTGAGCTTGAAACATGTATTGATTCAAACTCGATCCGACAGCTGGTTACTTTTTCATTTTCAACAGAGGTCTTATCACAAGGCTCAGATCAAAATTTGCATTCATGGTATGAGGAAATGAGAAGTAATCCATTAGATGAGCTAAGTTCCAATGTGCTTGAATTTCAAGATCCTTATGCAGTGTTTTTGGAGGCGGATAGAGGATCCATATCATTCAATGGATCTGTTTCCAAGTTGTCATGGGAGTTGCCTTTCAGTAGTTCTCGCTTGTTGTTCATAAGTGAGCACTTGCGGAAAATTCGAACAGCAGATGGAATACTTACTTGGTTGCATTGGTTGTTTCATTTCACTT
>APFE031749730.1:122170-134727 GCA_000404065.3 Pinus taeda
TTTCATCTTCTGCAATTGAACAAATGAAGTGTTAAGGTAGAATCCATCGATGGTTATGCTCTGCCTTTAAGTTTGTTTAAAATTCCATGTTTTCTTCAGCTTAAGGAGAATCCTTGAGACTTCCTTGGTCTCCTTAGCTCCTCACCAGTCTGATCTACCCATCTCACTTGCTTTAAAGCATCAAAACGATCGCCTATCTTGCCCCGAATAGACCTCTACAAAAACTGTGCCTCATCCCCAAGTCCAAATTGTCTTTCCCATTGTTTTCAACAAAACCCTAAAAATCCAAATCAAAATAAAACTCTCATATCTTTTTACTAGCCTAAAATAATTTCCCATTTTAAAGTCATCTCGCACCCTATTGCTCATTTTATTGAGATTGACTGGAGAGAGCCCTCTCCTGTCCTCGTAGGGCTAGCTACGAGGCTGAGCGTGGTTTGATGTAGCCTTGAGTCTTACATTATTTCAGCCTAAGGTAGATTTGAGAGCTAACAAATCCCATATTTATCTGATATAAATCTTTAGCCTTATTGTCGTAGTAACTCTTTGACAAATATTTATTCCTAAAAAGTCTCTTGAATTCATGCCAAATCAAATATTCTAACCTGATGTCTCTATCCCACTTCAAGTCTTCCCACCAGATGTCCACTTTCCCTTTGAGGTTGAAGATAGTTATTTCAGCCTTCATGTTCTCCATGTAATCATGCAACTCAAATAATTTCTTCATCCCAAGTAACCATGCATATGCATATTTTGGCTTCTCCAAATCTCCATGGAAGGTAGGTGGATTTACTCTTGAACTCGTCTGGAAAATATCCCCCATCACTCCTTCTATAAGGATGATAAAAATGATGATCATGATATCTATCAGAACTAGATCTAGAATACAACCTATGTCCATCACCTCTCCTATTTGGTCTATCCAAGAACTTTCCATCTATGATCGTGCCATCTCTATCTGACATGTGACCACCATGAGACTAACTACGATATGCTCCATTAGTTTTTCCCTCATATCCCTAACTGATCCTAAATGGTTTGTGCCCTTGCAAATTTGACATACTCTGAAGAATGAGCACATTAACTTCTACTTGTTTCTCATGTGCTTGAATGATCCTGTCATTATCCGCCTTGCAACTTCTTATTTCATCCCTCCAACTTCTCAAAGTGTTTGTTATATTAGGAGACTACCTATCACCATGTTTCTCATTGGATCCATAGGAAGAATCTCGTGAACTTTAGTCTACCATATTTCTAGTCATATTTTATCTTCTTCATACAGGTATACCATGTCACCTAAACCAAAATGTAAAAATAACTAACATGCCTCAGTGGAGGATATCTTGTTTTTCAAGATCAACCAGATTAGCTTGTTAAATGTATATCCATAATCATAGCAATATATCAACATGATGAAAGACAGCACCAATCACATACCATGATCTTACGTGTGATAGTCATAATGATAAGGAAACATGCATATATCCATATAGAGAACAATCATACACAACAAATGCATATTCAACTAGCATGTATTCACGAAAAACACATCCCGAAAACATCATTAAATTATACATAAAAACACCATTGCCATAGGGACCATCACCATGTATAAATAAAAAGAAAATATCTAACAAGAATGCATGCATCATATTCATATTCTGCCCATCTAGTCCAAGCGGTGAACCGTTCTCTAATACCACTCTGTAACATCGTCCTCCCACATTTTCCCAAGCTAACTAGTCCACCGGGTTAAAAATGTGACCAATAGTTACTATGATATGATTCAACTTCCAAAGTATAGTGAAGGAACTCAAACCGATAAGACAAGACCAATCTAACCTTCCTCTGATGCTAGAGGACCTTTAGGAGCCAACCAACCCTTCCAAGTGCACAACCCCTGAGTCAACTTGTTGTTTAACTAATCTAGAGCCCCAGTGGCATTGATGACAAGCCCTCCATGTGACTCAAAACCTCGAGTCACATGCACAACAAGGAATCCATGCGACTATAGCCTTTGTCAGGGAACTCTGTGCCAATGACCTAAGATTCTAAGCCACTTTTTCAGGGTCAGGGGCCACTACCTAGAAATTCATGAAACTTTGAAAAATGATAAATAACATTATGAAAAGGCCTCTAATGAAAAACTTGAACAAGGACCTGATCTAACAAGTCCTAGCCATGATAGACATTCTATCAAAGACATCATGAACTTGCAATCTACATGTCATATAAACACATCTCAGCAAAGTGACTTCATACTTATATGAGAATTACCAAGAAGGACTGATGTCCTCTCATAATAGCTTCATTAACCTCTATTAGATCATACATTCATTTACTAAACAAAACATAATGAGATCCATGACTAAGAACTGTCTGAAAACCATGCTTATAACCAACATAATAATAATGATAGAACATCCATTAAGATCACATAATAAAAAACACATTTACACATAATACTCAACAGGAAAAGATTTCTTATTAACATATGAAATATTAAACCAAGTTAGGGACTTCCACATACCGCCTGACCATAGATTGTTTGAACCAAATATTTCTTTTAGCCAATCACCCCTCTGCCAGATTCTAAGCATGAGTGTGGGATTTACAACAAAATCAACCAAGGATTCCTTAGGATTTACCACAATCCACCAAGGGATTCCTAGGCCCAAACAATAAACATAAAATACAAGCTTTACCACAAAGCCGCCATATACCGGTCAAGGGATCGTTAGGCCGTAAAAAAGCGTGGATTCTTACAGATGTATCCAACTAAACCATGAGGAATTTTTCCATATCCACTCTCTAGGATTTAACATGCATCCCGTGATAACTACTCAAATGATTCATAGGATTAACGAGAGTATACACCTCTAGAATTTACCTTGTATCCCATCATTACTAGCCAAGGGATTCATAGGGCTAATGAGGTTTCATCCTCTAGGATATACCATGTATCCTACCATAATTGATTAAGGGATTCCTAGGCCTAAAGAAGAAGTTCATAATCAGGCTTTACCATGCAAATTGGCATTATTGATCAAGGGATTCCTAGGACTTGTGATTTTTCCTCATAACGCCCATTCAGTTTTGATACCATCTGGAAATCCATCTCAATCAAATAATACGAACCACCATCACACCATGACTATCTAGAAAAGGGAAGGCAAGGTTGAAATCCACAGTCACACCTAGCAAGGTCGATGCCAATGACAAGAAGACAACCAAATACAAACATGCACATGGCATTCATGCCAAAAATAGCAAGGAAAACCTACGTGGCACATGCAACTCGATACCTACATGAAATCTTGTTGTAGCCACTTGATCCTACACTTTCTTGTTTGATATTTACCTCCCTTTGCTTTATTTATCATTCCTTTTCTTTCCTTGATCTAATGCTAGAGTGCTCTAAGAAAAAAAATCTTAAGTGTGCAAGAGTCCTTGAGGATGAGTTTTTTTGAGGTAAATTATGGGCGGAGTTGTCATCTAGAGTGATCTAGTGAACAAGGTGTTTATTGGATCAGACATGTTGGCTGAGATGGAATAAGAAATGAAAGTTATCAAGATGAATCTAAAGGTGGAACATGATAGACATAAGAGTTATGCAGATCAACAGAGGGAATTTAAGGAGTTTCAGGTTGGGTAGCATGTGTACTTACGCATCAAGCCCAAGAGGAGCTACATGAGGATTGCATCATATTCCAAGATGAAAACTCGGTATTGTGGGCCTTTTCAGATCCTTGAGAGGATTGGACCTGTGGCCTATAGGCTTCCACTACAACTGATAGTGAAAGTCGATGATGTTTTCCATGTTTCATTACTTAAGTGATATGTCAAGGATGTTGGTCATGTGATTGACTCGTCTGTGTTGCAAGTGGATCCAAAAGGACAATTCTAGTTGAAACCTCAGTGAAAACTGAAGTAGAAATGCCCATGCTCTGGAAGAGAACAATCGAGAAAGTTAAATTGTAGTGGAAGCACTTTGGGCACAATGAAGCTACATGGGAAATGCTTGATTTGATACATCCCATATATCCTTCATTATTTTTTGGATTCGGAAAATGGATTTTTTGGTATATATATATTATATATTATATCTTAATATATATATATATATTATATATATATATATATAATATATAATATATATATATTATATAATATATATTATATATATATATATAATATATAATATATATATATCTGTTTGTGTGTGTGTGTGTGTGGTTGGAAATAGAAAAATGAGTTGTGTTATAAAGCTCCAATAAGAGGTGTCACTGTCATCTTGTCATGTTTGTAATGTTGGTTTTTCATTTTCAGCAGGTTCTTATTGTAAATACTATATTAAGCTAAGTTATAAAGCTCCATAGGAAGTATGCTTTTTTCTTCGGCGGTTGCTGGTCATAGGTGTCATAGAAAACCAAGGACAATGTTCCCCTAAGTGGGGCAAGTTTGTAACAACCCTGAGTTAAAATTTCATGTAATAGAGGACAATAAAGGAAATATAATACCAAGGCCATGGGACATGTATTCCAACTTGAATGTTGCGAAAAACATCCTAGTGGGTGTCACTTCAATTTATTATGGCTAAGGAAATTGGCAAAGACATTGGTAAAGGAAGAGAAGAATTAATTGGAATTATTTACAAAATTAAATGAAAAAGAAGAGAAAAGAGAGAAGAAGGGTCAAAAATTTTCATGAGGAGGAAAATTGAAGGAAAATAGAGGAAAATCAAGAAATTATAGGCCTCAATAATAAAAATATTTTTGAGGATCAGTTCGCAATTTTTTGTCAATTTGGATTTGGTATCAGTTTCAGAAAGAGAAGAGCACTGACAGGAGAAATCAAGAAAGGGATTAAATAAAATGAAAGCAAGGAAGATTGGATGAAATAGCTCCAGTAGGAGGATTTTTTAGTTAACAGGTTGCATGTGCGATTTCCTAGTTGAGGTGTGAATGCATGGTACATGCATTTGTTCCTTTTGTTCATTTTTTGTCATTGGCATGGATTTTTTCGAGTTTTACAGTGGTTTTAGCCTTACCTTTCCATTTCATGGTGTTTTGGGTCTCATCTCTTGGTTGAGCTATGGATTTCCATAAGATTTTGGAACTAGGTGAGGTGGTATCAAGAAAACTCCCAAGAGTTGGGGATGGAGTCGGATTAATCTCTGGGAATCTCTCGATAGGTGGGTGGAAACATGAAAATTCCTAAATGTAATGGTGACAAAACTCTGATGCATCCAATCTTGTTTTGGCTTTGTTATCTCTTGACCTATTTTGGCAAGATCATAGTAGCCTGAGAGTGGAGGTTGTTTAATCTCCAGGAATCCCTAGTTGTTTATGTCTTGAGACCCCATATTCATGCTTGGAGTATCGCACATGGGTGATTGGCTAAAAGAACGGAATGGTTTAACCCAATCTATGGTTAGGTTGGCTTTTTAATAAGGTAATAAGAGATATTTTCCTATTGTAATGTATGAGCACTTGTACTTGTTATTATGGTGATTTTATAGTTGTTCTACCATGGATGATAATCTGGCTATATGTTGGTTATAAGAATATATTTTTAATGTGATCTAGTTATGACTTTTTTAGGATTTGATAAGTATTTGATGGTTAATGAATGAATGGGTTAACAAGTGTTATTTCAGCTATTATGAGAGGGAATTATACCTCCTTAGTGATTCTTAGATAGGTTTCTGACTCCTATGATCATATATGCATTCATGACCTGTAGCTTACATGTTTACCATGTGTTTGATGAAATCAATGTCATGGTTAGACCTTGTTAGTGTTGGGTGTAGGAATTGCACTTAAGAAAACTCCTCAACACTTGATTGTCAACCCGTGGGTTTCGTAAACTTAGAGATGAAGCATAGGCAATGGCAGAAGTGGTAGGAACTTTTTCTTCTCTTAATACTAATTCTTAAGGGAAATGTGTGTAGAATCAGACAGAAAAAAATCTTAAACACCAAAGCAACAATAGTGTTGGAATATAAAAGAACAATTCGCAAGTAAATCAAGTAAAGGAGCCTTCACACAACTGAAACAATCTTAAATGTTGGAAGGAAATGATATGTTTATCTTTAGTTAGATGGCTAATAGTCTGACAAGTAGGCCCTTGTAGAGATTTGTTTTCCTCTTGAACTTCGTTCTCTACACAAACAACTTGTTCTTGTACTATTGCGATGTGCTTGCACTAGTACATGTACAATGCCTCTGTGTAAAAGTACATTTTACCTCCCTTACTAAAGATTTATGTCTTTGTGGAGGTACTCTAATCCTAAGGGCTTAGAGCACTCCGTTTATGTGACAAGAGACCAGCTCTTGCACCGAGGTACAGTTTCCTTCACCAAGTTTCTAATTTACTTTCGAAAAGATTGAAAGGCGTGCTGAAAAAGAATTGCAATTGAAAACGAAATTTTAAGATAAATTATCAATGGAAAATAAATGACTTAATTAATTAAATCTTGCAAAGGAAGTAAACTTCATGAAATGAAAGCAACTCGAAGTAATCAAAGTAGTAGTCTAAGTGATCTACATGTATCATCTAACTTTGGCAATCCACTCAAAGTGTCTTTGTTCCTTGGCCGTAAAGCATAAAATGAAAGTATAACATATATATCATAAATTCATGCAATTTTTCTCAAATCCTTCAGAAATATACTTTTAATGCTAAAGACAATTACTGAAATTAGCAGTCCATTTGCTTGCAAGAATAACTAAAATGATAATTAGTGAAAGAAATGCAATGTTCTCTCTCAAATAAATGACTGAACCAGAGTGTAGGAAATCACATGCATTGGTATAGGAAAAGGGCTTCCTGCATGATCCAAGCAGAAGGAAATCAAGAAAATAACTCTGAGTAAAGAAATGCGAGAAAGGAATTACAGAAAAGAAAAAACTCAATTAACTCCCAAGCCATGGATCTGTTTCACACTTAGCTTTGAAATAGATTTAAATCAAAACATTAGAAATAAACATAAAACTATTCACACCACACAACTGCAAAGGGAAATATCCACACAGTCTTTCCAAATAACGAAAGCTCAAGGGTAAATGAGTTGGGTTGGTTGGGCCCTAGCCAACCAACTCATTTCCCATTTAAGAAATGAAACGATTCAACACTCAAGTATGCATCAAAGATAAATTAAACAGAGTGCATTAATAACATGGTAGATTCCTTGAACTACTTGATCAAGAAATGTACATAATAGTGCGAATCTAGCCCAAAGCTGAGGGTGATACCAGATTACATAGAAAATGAAATTACTGTCTAAAGATCGCTAGCTAGTTCTACCTACAATCTATACTTTATACATCCTTTCGCCCATAGCCGTATTCCGCTAATTATAGTGATTTTCTTATTCAAGCCTTTTGGCCAAATAGACTAACAACCGAACATTACAAAATTGGCTAATAATTATAATGGAACATGTACTTCGCTAGCTATATACCATCCTTGACAAACATCCCTTATTGTGCACTACTAATATCCATCCTCAGTTAATCAACAATCAAACTCGAAGTCATGGATCAAAATGTCTGCATGGAAAGATTCAGCCCACATAAATCTCAGACCAATCATTGTGGCGGCGTAGGAATCTGCCTGCACTAATCATACTAACTCATAATTAAGACTAAGTTCCTCAATTACTTCTAGGAAATTATCATAAGTTACAAGAGGTACTTAATAAGCACGAAATCTTTGTAAAAATGATTAATAAAGAACTTTAATAAATCTTAATTTAAAATATGAAGCATATGCAAGAATAGGTAGTTATCTTGGACTAGTGTAGGAAAGAGAGGTTTAAGTTGAGATAAAACAGAGGTTAATGTTTATAGAAATGGGGTAAACATAGGGAAATTTGGGACACCAACATCCTCCGATCATTAAGATGTTTTGTGTCCTCACAGAAAATTTACCTTCTACAGAACAAATCCTCAAAAAAATGAGTGGCCAGCTCTAAATCCTAAACTTCAATGCTTATTCCTGCTTTTCATATCTTTGGTTTTTTCCTTCGACCTCTTCTCAGCTGATTCATCACCTTCTTGAGGTGTTTGTAGCGTTTGGAAGCATATATACTTCCACGCTTTTACTTGCTTCTTCTGCCTTTTACCTATGCAAGTAGCTCCACCTCACTCTACTTCTACCAACCTTATTCCTTCATGACATAGTTCAAAGCCTCAAAGTCATGAACTTGCTGCTCCAATTCTATTATTCTGCTGTTGAGGTAGAGAGTAAAGGGTGTCGTGCTAAGATCTTTAGGTGTAAATGTCTTCTCTACAATGGAATCAAAATAGGTTCCATCATCGTCAAGGTCAAGGTTGTCAAATGTTTTCATATGACGTTGCCGATGGTTTATACATTTGGGGTTTCCTTGTCACTGAGGGTTTTGATGCCCTCCACAATCTTCATGCCAAGGGTTTCGGTACCTTTTGCACTCAACGCCTCAGGTTTTTTAACACCCTTTTCTTCCAATTCCTCAGGGAAATTATTACCCCATGCATTCAAACCAGCGAGGGTATTAGTACCCAGTCTTTCTAAAATAGTAGGGGCACTAGTACCCCATTCTTATAAAACAGCAGGGGTTTTAGTACCCCATTCTTCTAAAACAATGAGGGTTTTAGTGCCCTGTTCCTCAAAAGCATCGAGGGTTTCAATGTCAAGTTCACTAAAATTATCAAGGGTCTCTATGTGCTTCTCTTCTTCATCCTCATGACCCTCTGTTTGGACTTCACCGGTACTTGGTGTCATCTTCCTCTTCCATAATATGTTGACAAAAGTTGACAACAATACGTCATCTTTTGTGTTCTCTTCATCTTCCACAGTGTGTGCTACTGCAGCTGCAAGCACTTAGAGATTATGAAATTGAGGGAAAACTTGGGGTGATTGGTCGATTATAATTGGAGAGCTTGATTGGTTCGTCCCTTTGGAGACAGTCTTTTTCCTCACCGAGGTTCTGGGCTTTCTCTTCTTAGCTGAGGGTGGAGTATTTTCAATAGTGTTCTTCCCTTCTTGCACTGGTGTACTTTCATCTTTCTGCTTGACAAGAGATGACGTATCTACTTTCCTTTTCTTACTTTTACTTGTGCTAGTAGACATCTCTGCACTCCTTGCTCAAAACTCCTTCAAGAATGCTACCCAAGTTACTCCTTTTCTTCCAACTTCTTCTTGACCAGAATCATGATAAGCCCATGATGGTAGAGATTGTTTGCAACTTGGTTTGCATTTCCACTCTGCATGCCCTTCGCCATTTTCTCAAGACCCTTGAGTAGGTAGTAAGGTAAATTAATCAATTTTTCCAACTCAAAGTGTAGCAACAACTGAAGGTGATACATGAACACCATTGTATAACGTCCCTCTCTAGTCACAAATTTCTGCGATATGACAAGAAGTCTCGCCACTTGCTGATCATGGCACTCTGCAGAAGTCCCTTACTCTAGTCAACCTTAACATTTTTGTCAACCATGAACCGGTTCCATCATTTCTTCCCGAGCTGCTCCTTTTTAAACCAATGCTATCCTATAAGTAGCAAGCATGTAGCTTGCGCAATAGACTCTTTTGTAACTTTGAACTTCAACGGTTCGACCTTGACTCGGCCTCCTTTGAATGTCCTTGTGAACTCCAGTACCATAGCCATGTCGAACCCATCAAACTTTTGTAAGAATTGCAGGAAGTTGCATTCTTGCGATAGTGAACAACTATTCTAGTACTCTACAGTTTCTCAATCTCCTGCAAAGACAATGGCTCACTCCTTAGGGGTGACATTTCGAACCGCACTTCACCCTTTCTGATCACACCCTCAAAAGACATCGTGGGAGTGAGACTAACTCTTTACCGAGAGCTTTATGTTGGAGGTTCGTTACCCTCTGTCTCTTCAGCTCCACTGACACGGTCATGATGAAAAAAACTCTTTGTATTAGGCATAGATTCGTATCAACCCATTGCAAGTGAGTCATAATGATTGGGTTGAGTGGAGGTTTATGCGGCGGTGGCACAACAATAAGGTAATAATGGACAAGAAACGCAAAATTATTCCAAGGAAGGCGAACACACGCTATAGGAAAATAGTACTATCCCATAGTCCGCCTTGTAATTTAATCAAGACATACTATACCACTTATTAAAAAAAAAATAGATTTCAAAACCCTATACATCTTGCACTTTAAAGATTGTTCCTATGTCAGTAAATAATGAAATAGAGTATTAATTGAAACATGCAATGCTATGATATATTAGTACTCATGTGCAGGAAAGTAAAGATCTATAAATATCCTTGATAAAGAACTCTTGGACTATGTGAATTTTACTTCCTTTCATAGTTAGTTGTGTTCCTGCACTAAACCTGCTTGCACTGTGCATCTTGCACTAGGGACTTTTACCAAAAGAGAAAATATGATAGAACATAATTTTGTAGCTAGACTTAAAATTTTTTGCCTCATTATACAAGAAAAAAAATTCTCCATCCTTTGGTGTTTCACGAGCATGCCTTCTAGATTGACTTCATCAAATTCTACAATCAATTTATGAGGGAATAAAGAAGTGGGAAGGAGAATACAATTTGTTTAGATTGGGAAGGAACATTACAGCAGGGACTCTTGAAACTATATCACCAAGAGGGATAAATGAAATGGGATGTGGGAAAAAATTGAAGGGAAAAGAGGGATTTTAAGAAATCGGGCAGGGATAGTTTCTTAGAAAAAAAAGGAAGGTAATTCATTGGGGACTTTAGAAACGAAACTAGTGGAAATTTTCAAAATGGGAAATAGAAGAAAGACAGTTTTTGGCTTGAAATCTATTGGCATTATGATACAGGTGTTGTCCTTGATGGCAAATCACTCAGAGGTTTGATACAGGTGATGGCAACTTAATCAGATGACAGATCAGAATGCAGCAAGTCAAGAGAGAGGTATATGCAGGTTGACAGTGATGAAAGTGCGTATATATGCGGGTTAGCGGAGAAAAAGGTGCGTATACGTATACACGGAGGTTCACAGAAGGAAAAGCGCATACATGGCTTTGGTCCGTGGTATTTTGGTCCATGGTATTTTGGTATTGATCCATGGTATTTGGTTCGAAATGACGACCCCAGGTATTGTGTCCATGGTATTGTTTCTACATGGTTTTTGACAATGGTATTGAGAGAAGCGTAACCTATATAAGGAGAAGATCATTAGGGAAAAGGTAAGAACAAGGAATGGATGTCTGATGAAGTGGGAAGATCTAGTATTGCTGGTTATCGGTTTGTGCTGCTTGGCTTGGGTTGGATATGATAGCAGAGGTATAAGTAATTATCTTTAGATCTATACGCGGATTGTCTCTGGTGAAAGCGCGTATACATGCAGTTTTGATATAGTCAAGTAGCGTATGCATTATGAGATTTGGTGTTTCAGGTTGCTGTTGATTCTAGTGGTTGTTGCAGAGTTTTCGGCTCTGGTTTGCGCTCTGTGTTTTGATGACATGGTTTCAGTTATTCAGTATTGGGTGATTTAGAGATTTATGATACAAGTATAAGTTGATGATTGTATTGCAATAGTGATTGTTTTGTACTTATGGATCCAGTCTGAAAATTGATGAAATGTGGTCCCTGAAGAAAAGAAGGTTGCAGCCTTCTGTAGGTCAGCACCTACGTACTAGTATATCCACTAGTACAATAGCTAAGGGGGTTGTAGCTCCCTTCCAGAGGTAGCTGGAAAATGAGAGAGGGTTGTAGCCCTTTGCAGGTTGAAGCCTGCATGCTGGTAAAGGACTGCACCAGTACATTGTAAAAGAAATTTCTTATTAAAGGAAGAAAGAGACGAATTGCAGCAGGTGGTTTTCACCCATATTTGGGTTTCCACCTTATATCATGGTGTTCATGTGTGCTTCTTATGTGTGATGATTTGTACTTTTTTACTACACCTGTTTACTGTTAATATGGTTAATAATGTTCTGATGCATTTAATGAAGATAAGCTAACTGAATCATAAGATTACTGCATGTACGCTGGTTGCATTTAACACAGTCACGTATATACGCAGATATATTGAATTGAAGCCGCGTATATAAATCTGAGTATGAAAAATGAAAAGTAACTGATTTGATAATACTGATTCACCCCCCCCCCTCTCAGTATTATTTCCAACAATTGGTATCAGAGCAGATCCTTTTGAATAAGGTTGATCGCTTGAAGGAAAAGAGCCATCAGAATGGCTAATCCAGAAAGAGAGGCACACATCAGGCCACCAGTCTTTGACGGGAGCAACTTTACCCACTTGAAGATAAGAACCATAGCATATCTACAATCGCTTGGAGCAGAATTTTGGGGAATCGTAGAAGATGGATACAAATTCCCATCAGTAATTCCTACAGATGCAGCCGAGAGAAAGTAATATGAGCTTAATGCCAAAGCTGTTACTGTCTTATTGGGAAGTTTGATACAATAAGAATTTATGAAGGTCATGCATTTCAAATTAGCTAAGGAAATGTGGGACAAAATCATTCTAAGCTACGAAGGAGATGAACAGGTAAAAAGAGCAAAGCTTCAAACTCTTAGAATCTGGTAT
>APFE031749737.1:0-26391 GCA_000404065.3 Pinus taeda
TATATCCGCTAGTACAAGAGCTAAGGGGATTGTAGCTCCCTTCCAGAAGTAACTGGAAAACGAGAGAGGGTTGTAGCCTGCGTGCTGGTAAAGGACTGCACCAGTACATTGTAAAAGAAGTTTCTTATTAAAGGAAGAAAGAGACGAATTGCAGCAGGTGGTTTTCACCCACATTGGGTTTCCACCTTATATCATGGTGTTCATGTGTGCTTCTTATGTGTGATGATCTGTATTGTTTTACTACACCTGTTTACTGTTAATGTGATTAATAATGTTCTGATGCATTTACTGAAGATAAGCTAACTGAATCATAAGATTGCTGCATATGCGCTTGTTGCATTTAATACAGTCGTGTATATACGCGTATATCCTTAACTGAAGTCGCGTATATGAATCTGAGTGTGAAAATGAAAAAGTATCTGATTTGATAATACTGATTCACCCCCCCCTCTTAGTATTATTTCCAACAATAGCTATATAAATATAAAGTCCGTGAAATACTAGGTCTATTTGGGGCCTTAGTATTAGCCCTTCTGCGTTCATTACCCTTGGGATTTATTTAACTCCCGGTTAAATAAATAACCATATTAAACACCCCTCCGCACATAAAACTATACCATTACCCTGCGCATGCATTACATTTGGGTTTCATTGATATTTGATCAATGAATAACCATGACCCTGAGCGCATATTAAAACTTTAACCTAAGGATTTAACCCGCCGAAACTATGCAATAATCAATGTTTATCGGGCACGCTGTTCTACAGAACTCCGATCATCTTGCCCTCCCATCCACCGTAGGATCACTCCGCATAGATCCGACGGCCTCCATTAATATCGGGCGCCCCTCTGTAACAGTTCGATAGCACCCGATGGTCGATGGTTTCACCATCGTACACCGGGACAGCTGTCGGTCTCCTATTGCATCAGGCCGGCCCTGACACTTACCACTCCCGTACCAAAAGCGGTTCGATGTAAACCGCTTACCTCCCTTCCATTTTTCCTATGTCACCACATGACATTGCCGCTATGTCGCCTGCCACTGCACTGTACCTATGCCATGTCACCCGCTGATGTCATCACCCTGCCACTGTGTCATGTGCCACATCATCATCTATGCCATGTGCCACATCATCTTTCGTACCCGCTACACGACAAAAAATAAGTCATGATGACATCATTCGAGGAAAGTGCCAAAAAGCGACAAAGTTCCAAAATTTGGTTAAAAGTCGTGAAAACGACTATTTTCGGCTTATTTCTATTTGTTGCTGCGTAAACAACGTGCATATGTTTTTACGGTTAAAATTGCTTCTGGAGCTTATACTCTGATCAACCTGCCAACTCGACTCCATAGCTCAACTTCACAGCCCAAGCTGTGCCTGCCAACCATCCTCGATGCCCTGGACACAGGTATTTACCCAATTTCTGCCCGAAACCCTGTTTTTCATACTTCTTTGATCAAAATTGCCGAAAGGGCATGTATTTTACTTCCATAAGCTCTATTACCAATCGCTCATTGTCCTGCATTTACCATTTGAGCTGTTAATCCATCACAAACCTGCAATTTAAGCTCATTTCCTCTGCAAATGAACCATTCCGACACACACTGCATCCATGTTCGCTCACAAACTCCAAAAATCGCTCAATTATTGAGTTAAATTAGCCGAGTTACCTATTTCCTCTGTGTTAACCTGTTATCTAAAGGGAGACCCTCAGCTTCCTTTCCCTCTACAGATTGGTGCCCCTTAGGCAAAATTTAATAACAAATTCTCTCGGCATTCTACCCACAGAGCCTATAATTTGGCAAATTGATGCAAAAAACCCAGTCTTAGTACTTCAAATTTGTTGTTCATCATAAGCTTCATACAGAGAAATCGGTTTGAGATAGAAAATCAGTTTTCATACTTCTTTTAGTATCCTCAGAACCTCAATTCTACCTCCTATTGCTACTTATACCTATATTGAAGTCAATACAAACAGTATAAGATATGGAGACTCCAGTAGCCTTGAACATTGCTCCTTTGAATGCTCCACACATGGACTTAGAGTGGCTACCATTAGCAGACAGAGACTTTCAGATCAAGGATATGATGGGCGTTACTTCTCACCTCAAAGTTGTGTGCCAATTCAAACACAATCACAGAAATAACACTGATATTCTAGGAATTTGGCAATCCAGTATGCCCATCTATTACCTCCCATCAGTCAATATGCTGTCTGATTTCATCCATCTATGCCATGCACACTATGAACCCACTCTGAGAGCAATTCTTAGTCCAGATGGGTCTGTGCTCTTCTATATCACTCCTTAATCCATAAATGAAATGTTGAACTTTGAGCCTCCTCAGTCTCTGGTTCCCCTCACAATGAAACTCTTGTTGGATCAGGGTGCAAGGCTCTCTAAGACAGAAATATCAAGAGTTAGTCAGTTGTTTATGGATCCATAGTGCTAATATGATCATCCTCCTCCCTATCATCAGACCACATTTAATGAAACATACAAGCTCATGGTGGATATGATTTCATACATTCTAGGATGCAAAACAGGAAAATTTGTGGATGAGACTGTATTTTTTCTCTTAACCATATTCACTCCAGGGAAGCCCCCTGCTGTTATGTATGACTATGCCACCTTCATAGAAAACAAGATACATGAACAATTCATGATGATGGAGTGAGAAAGAGTGTTTAAATACACTTCCTACATTTACCATCTGCTGCTATACTATCACCCAGATAGTTTCAAGGTTCCTCTCAGGAGATTAGACCCAAAAGGAGAGAGGAGATCTATCATCTATTGGACCTCAGTTTTCCATGAAGTCCACTATTCTCCATACACCTATTGTGAGTTTATTGACCTATTCATCTACCCAGCCACTTGCCTATTAATGGTGACTCCTCCTACTAGACTTACTGCTGAAATGAAAAGAATCTTGCATCTTTCTAAGGGCTACAACATTGGTGATTGGTACTTGTACCAAAACCACACAGTGATTAGAATTTATGGGTGTGAGTTGTCCCCTTATAAGCTACCAAGATATGTCCCCATGAGACTTTTTGCCTTGGAATATTTCAGGCAATTCAGTAATGCAGACTTGACTCATTTCCATGGGAAAAACAAGAAGGCGCAGCTTAAAATCAGACACCAGTTGGGTCCCTTTGTTTTCGACAAAAGGGAAGAGGCATGGAAAGATGCAGACAATATGCTGGGACAAGAACTCATGCTGAAAAAAAGCTTTTACTGGGCACCATATGACCCTGAACACTTCATAAGCCTTAGAAGAATAAAAAACAGGCTTTCAGGATATGTGCACTAGCCAATCCCCTACATTGAACAATATGCAAATCAACAAGAATGGGTAGAAGGCACATTAGATGATGAAGAGCTTACTGAAGAGGAAAAATTAGAAAAAGATATGAAAGAAATTGAGAAAAGAATTGACCTTGATTATGTTGCACAGGTCACCTTCACACAGCCTCAACCGGTGGGAGCAAGCACATCAACAGCTACATCTTCACAGCAGCTAGCTAAAGAGGCCATTTCATCAGCAAGAAAGGGCAAAGAAATTGAGCATTCTAAACAACAAAGCACAATGGAAGAGAAGCCCTCCTCAACTCAAGAAAAGAGTCAAGAACAAAGCCCTTTAACAGAAACAAAGGCAGCTGAAATCCTTGTGCTGCAAACTCCTCACAATGAGGAAAGAGGTAAAAAGAGGGAAAGAACAGATGGCACACCCACAGGGGCATCCAAAGACCAACAAGGGGAAAAAATATAGAGGCTAAACCCCTATGCCGAGGAGGAAATCATAGAAGAGACCATAGGAAACATCAGGGGTGAGGGGACTTCTGAGCAGCAGATCCCTCCTATTTTGGAAACATCGACCAACTCCTTTTAGTAGGAGCAAGAGAAAAAACTAGGTGGGGAGGTTTCATCCTCCAAGTAGCAGACCCAAAAGGGCTCGGATATCAAATGAGCATTTACAGAGATCAAAGCTAGAAATGAGCCAATAAGGTTTGAGCTTTACAACCAGTTAATGAGAATGGATCCGACAAATCAGCAAAGGCTAATGGCAGCCTATGATATGGAAGCAGGGAAGATGACTCTCAGTCACTTCAGACCTACTGCACAACAGCCACAGTCAGCTGCAGACTACATCAGAACCAATCTGGAGGTCCTATCAAAATACATACATCCGATAGACTAGATTGAGTTACATAAGAAGACGGGAGAAATGGTTTGTTCTACATTGGCAGACAAGGCTTTACTGGCCCACAGATTGCAGAACTCCTTATACAATACTTCTGCCCAGTTAGAGTTGGAAAAAGCCTCATCCTTGGCCAAGGATAATAGGATAAAATCCTTGGAGGAGATCATCATAGAGTTGGGACATGATCCCGAAGATCAGAAAGGCACATAGGCCTTAATTAGAAAAAAGGAGGAAGACATAACAGCACTGAGAAAACAAATGAAGCTTCCAGTCACCATACATCCTCAAAATGCAGAAGTAGCGCAACAACAGGAAGTAGAGGATGTGGTCAGTCTACTTATGAGGATGAACCAAAGGATATTAGAAATAGAGAAAGCATTGTAAGAGCCTCAATGAGGGAAACAACCAGAGTTGGCCTCTCAACCATCCCAAATAGCTCCAATAATAACAACTCCTCCTGCAACAGTGACTACAACAACACCTCCCCCAGATCCAACAGTAGCAGCAGGTGCATCAACTTTAGCAGAAACTATAGTAGAAGCAGTGCAAGAGGCCAGCTTGAGCATGGAGGCCATGCTGAAAGAGATTAAGGCTTTAGAATTACAAATGGCAGAGATGAAGGAAACCAAAGAAAAGCTAGCCAAAATTGAGGCTAGTTACGATAAGTCAAAGATGAAAGTTGCTGAGAAGACCAGGGAAGTAAAGGCCCTAGAAAATAAGATAAAGGCCTTGGAGAAAGATCTCACTCTCCATAGAACCCTGACTGAGATAAAAACAATTTTGTGGAATAAAATTGGCCAATCTCTTGCTGATCAATGGACAAGAATACAAACCATTTTTGACCAAATAGAATTGATGGTTGTAGCTCAGCATGAAACTCATAAGGCCTGAACATTATTAGCAGATAAGCCTGAGCAGGCCAATTGATTGATTCACTTCTTGAATACTAGTACTGGTGACTAGCTGGAAGCACTGAACATCCAGAACATGACAGAGACTATTGTAAGAGTCAAGAAGGTGATGACCATGAGAAATTTTTCCCAAACCATAGAAAGAAAGTGCCAGGAAATGCAGATAGAGGTAAATGCTTTTATACAAAGGCTTTCAAATTTACAAAAAAAAGGTTTACCCAGCCTAGTCACTAGCTCTAGAAGGCTGCTAAAATAAGAACAATATGCAAACAGGCTGAGTACCTATGTACAAAATCAAATCATAGCATCATCAAGCAGCACAAAAGAAGCAGTCCCTCCCACAGGGTAGAGTTTATATGACAAACTGGAGGATTTGTTTTACATAGAGCATGAGGTAGCACACCTTTTTCCAGTTTGGCTGAATTATTACACCTACACTGAAGTTGATGAAACATTATACAAATTAAGAAAAAATCAATTGCCAACTAAGGATTGGTGGCAAAGTCTGCTTTAGATTCCAAAGTAGTTTGGATTGTCTTCTCATTTATTGTCTGCATAAGCAAGTTGAATTATGTGTCTCAGCTACCAAAAAACTCAAATCAACAGTGGGTGAAATTTGCACTAATATTCAAAAGCGTAGACCAGGTGGCACATGACAACACTACCAGATAACACATTAAGGAAGCAGTCACCCACCGACTGCCAGAGTCAAAGGGTCAACAGCACACAAGACACCTGCTACAACGAGTAAAGAGCTTTTAACTCAGTTATTGCTGTGCAATTTTTTCCACAAATAGTTATTGATTATGTCAGAGTAGATGGAAACATTGATGTCCAGATATTTCCCTATGGGATATTTTGTAAAACTCTTATATACACTTGTTAAATGGATGTATTGTGGATTGGTGATTTTCTTTTCTGAACTGCGCTGTAACATATCATACTGTATTAATACAAAGTGCTGTTGAAGTTCACTATGTCTGAATCATCTGAAGGTGGATTGGTTGTTCTGGGACCTCCTATAAAATTCCTGTGTCATGCTAAGGAACAATACGTTATACTAAACCGTGTTTTATGTTCTCTATATTCGTAAATTCCATGTATGTTTCATGATCTTGATAATAGAGAAGAAGAATAGCATAGGATTTGTTTGAATGCACCCTATGTTCAATCTCTGCTGTTAATTATGTTTTCTTCAGGATTAGTCATGAATATGAATTCTTAACTGCTCATGTTTGCACTAATCCTTTCATTCTGAATACTTTTTAGGAATCCTTAACTGCTCCTGCACAATATTCATACATTTTCCCTCTGCTAGTATAATGAAAGATTCTTGATTGCCTTTCATTCCCTGACTTCATTCCATCATTTACAGATTTGAAAGTTGTTCCTAGCTTGCCTATCCTGCTCTGTGGCACTTCCTTTTCACCAAGAAACTCTTTCAACGATTACACTTTCAGTGACTCCATTGCCCAATGGAAAAAATAGTTATATAATTGCACCCCAACTCTGTCTAAGATCACCATCCAACAAACTTAAAACCAAACCCTGTTCATCATAAGTAGCCTAAAATACTCCAAAACAAAGCTAATCTAAAAAGAGAGAGCCCTCTTTGGTTGCAGGTAGGCTAGGACCTGCAGCTAAAAGATTGGTTAGTGGTTACCTCGGACGTATTCCCTACAGGAAGCAGGGAACAACCTGAGTGATAACATCATTGGCGACTCCACTGGGGAGAAATCAGTTTCCCTATTTCAACATAGCCAAAGGAGATGGAAAGCTTCCTATTTTTAAAAAGAATCTCCCGTGATTGAAAACATTCCCCGAAAAACACCAGAATTAAATCTAGAAGCTGTCTCCAAAGAAGAAATCTCGTTACACAAGGTCAAATCCTGACCCAGATCCTCTAGCTATTTTTGAAAATTCCAATTTAATTCCTAAGATCCTTAGGAAACAAGAGCAACAAGAAGATTTTGTTGATTCAAGTCCTAAAGCAGTTCAGCAAAGCTATATTCCAACCCCTGCTAAAACTTCAGTTTGACCTCATATTACTCACACTTCTACTATTTCTTCATCCACCTCTCAAAGCCCCTTCTCCACTTCTCCGTCTACTACACATATATCTACCATCGTCCCTACTGTTCCAGTTGTCCCATTTCTTCATGTTGTCCCATTTATCCCTGTAAGTATGGCAAATCGTTATGCTCCTTTACAACTACCTACAAATCCAGGGGCTATGCCTCAGGATTATCAAAGTAAGATCACTTATTTTGATGGTGCTGGTTCCTATACAGCCCAACAACACACCAAGAAGATGCAAGACTATTTTGAAAACTATGAAATTGATGATGATGGTGTGAGGATGAAGATCTTTGTTCAAAGTCTAACTGGTGATGTTAGGACCTGGTTTGGGTCACTTACTGCTAACTCCATAGGCGATCTTGAGGCTCTATATCAAGTCTTATTAAACAGATGGGAAAAGAAGAAAGACCCTTTACATATATTAACTGAGTATGACAATTTAAAAAGGGGTCCGCAAGAAACTGTCCAAGACTATTGTGCTAGGTTCAAGAATGCATACAATGCCATCCCACAAAACCTTAGACCCCCACCTGACTTAGCCTTGATCAAATTCCCTGATGGATTTGATTCAGACATGGCATATCAGCTAAGGGAAAGAGCCCCTCCAAGCCTAGGAGACATGCAGAATGTAGCTGTTAGTGTAGAGGCAAATTTGATTGCCAAACGAAATCGGGCTAGAACTGAAAGAAGAACAACATTCAAAGAAGAACCTTCAGCATTTGAGCAAAAACTTGATGCAATCATCAAAGGAATGGACATATTAGGAGATAGGGTAGAGACCATTGAAAGAAAATCATCATGGGAAGGGCAACCAAGTAACTCTAAAATAACTACAAACTTTAGAAAAGGACAAAACCCTACTACGGGAAGGATTGGACCTGATCAGAATATCAGACCTCCATTTCAAGAGAATTATGTAGAGGCCTCAACCTCAAGTGAACCGACAGAGGACCCTCACATTAACTTAATGGGCCTAGATAGTGAACAACAAGTTCTTCTAACTTAATATGACCAAGAGGCCCATGAATTCAATCAATTTCAAACCAAATCTGGAGAGTCATTTGATTTTAGAGAAGGATATGATGCAGCAGTCTATGTGGTTCATAAACAGTACAAATTGAGAAACAGAACCATAGATGTTGCTGAAACTACCAAGCTGAAAGATTCTAAACAGTTGAAGAAAACAAAGGATAAAGTTGTCCCAACAAAATCCTCTGATAAAACACACCCGAAGGAAGTTATTGTGGAAGATGTATCAGACTTATAGCCTACAAGAAACCATTCATTCACATCCCATTCTCCAACAGAATATTTGAATAACCCTCCAGAAAAGAATGACAAATCAGATGTACCTGATAAAACTACCCATAACCAAGAGAAACTGAAAGAAAGCTCAGCTGATAAAGAGAAGCTTGCTGCCCTAAATGTAAAGAATCAAATAGAAAAACCTTTTAACTTAGAAACAAAAATTGGCAAGCTGAAAATAGCCATTCCTCTCTCTGAATTGGCCAAACATGAAGTTTATAGACAACAAATCAATAGGTCATTGCAAATATCAGAGAATAGGGATGCAAGAACTAATTTTTGGTCAAGAAGTCAATGGTAAATCAGTAGATGGAGGTGTTCCTCCATTCTGTGCGAGCTTAAACATTCATGACAAAGTGTTGCACAATGCAATGTTTGACTCAGGTGCTTCCCATAATCTAATGCCTAAGTCTGTGATGGAAAAGCTAGATCTTGACATCACAAGGCCCTATAAGGACTTGTTTTCATTTGATTCTAGCCAGGTAAGGTACCTAGGCCTAATCAAAGACCTTTGTGTATCTCTAGTCCAATATCCAGCCAAGACAATCCTGATGGATGTGGTGGTAGCTAACATCCCACATAAGTATGGTATGCTTTTATCCAGATCTTGGGGTGCTAAACTCCAAGGATCCTTGCAGCTAGACATGTCTTATGCCAAAATTTCAGTCTTTGGCCAGCCAAAGAGACTATACTGAGAAACATTGATGAAATATGTGGTTAGCAGTCAAGAAAATTCTCAAACTTCCCCATCTATTCCATTCACTCTGACATGGATTCATTTATCTTATACAATGCTGACATGTGTCCCAAAACAGATGTCAAACTCTTGAAAACAACACAAACAGAAAGCATGAATGAACAATCTAGTGCCCAAAACCAAAAGATTGTGGACATGGTTGATACAACTAACCAAAATGACACATCACATGAGTTACAAAATCCAAACCTGCCCACTGAACAAGCTTCCAAAACTATTAAGGCGATTCATGACCAAGAAATCTTATGGTACTTAGAGTTTGATGGGTCAGTGAATAAATCAGGAGCAGGAGCAGGGTTTGGATACACAACATGCACAATTACCATGCTCAGGGTCATGCATATAGGCTAAATTTCAGATGTACAAACAACATGGCTGAATATGAAGCCCTTCTATTGGGTCTCAAACAAATTAGAAGTCTAGGGGCAACCAAGATTTCAATTCTAGGGGACTTTGATTTGATTATACAACAGATGAAGGGAAATTTTGTTACAAATGATCTCAGGCTAAGGTCTTACAGGGGAGCGGAAACTGAATTACTTAACATCTTCTTAGAATTTCAGCTCACTAAAATTTCGAGAAGTCATAACTTACATGCACATAGTTTGGCAACTTTTGCCAGCACTTGTAAACTTCCTTTTGAGCCCAATCACCACTTTACTGCTGAGATCAAACACAGACTTGCTGTCCTAGATAATGTAAAAAATTGGCAATTATTTGAGAATGACACCCAAATAAATAATTTCTTGACATTGAAAGAGGAATTCTCAAATATAAACATAGACACAAGCATTATTGATGATCAACAACAAGTTGATAAAGTTGAACCAGGTATATCAACTCAAACAACAAACTGGATTTTGCATCCAACAACCTTTGACTGTACAAATGTACAAAAACTAAAACAAACATATTTTGGTGAAATAATTGAGGAAGAATCTGAAGTAATTGAACTAAAGGATAATTTCGTGCCCACAGGTTTAACTCCCTTAGAAGATATTTTTGAATCAAATGACATTTCTAGAAAACAAAAAATACAGCCCCTAAATGCAGAATTTGAGGACTGTAACATTGGGACTATAGAAAATCCTAAAATGAGAAAACTTTCCAAAACATTGCCTCTTGACAAAAAACTGAAATACATTGAGTTGTTTAAAGAGTTCCAAGATGTGTTTGCTTGGAGCTATGAGGACCTCAAGTCCTATGATACTTCAGTCATCCAACATACTATACCCTTGAAAGAAAACTGGAAACCTTTTAAACAAAAGCTCAAGAGGATTAATCCAGCCCTCCTCCCCCTGATGGAAAAGGAAGTCATAAGAATTTACCAGGTTGGAATAATTGCACCCATTAGGTTTTCTGAATGGATTTCAAATCTAGTACCCACTAGAAAGAAAACTGGAGAAATAAGACTTTGTGTTGACTTGAGAAATTTGAATAAAGTCTCTCTGAAAGACCACTACCCCTTACCAAAAATGGACCATATCCTACAAAGGGTAGTGGGGGCTTCAAGGATTTCATTGTTAGATGGCTTCTCAAGATTCAATCAGATCTTAGTTCACCCTGAGGATCAAGACAAAATAGCCTTTACAACACCCTAGGGAACTTTTAAATATGTCAAAATGTCGTTTGGACTCAAGAATGCAAGAGCCACCTTTCAAAGGGCAATGGACATAGCCTTTGCTAAGGAGATCCATGATTTCTTAGTCATATACCTTGATGACCTTACTGCTTTCTCAAAATCAGACCAAGAACATTTAAAACATCTAAGACAAGTGTTCCTAATTTGCAGAAAATATGGCATATCATTCAACCCTAAGAAATCACTATTTGGCCTAGAAGAGGGCAAACTCTTAGGTCACATAATTTCAAAAGATGGTATAAGAATAGATCTGGACAGAATTCAGGCTATCCTCCAAGTCCCTCATCCAAGAAACATCAAAGAATTACAAGCTTTTCTAGGCAAGATCAATTTCCTAAGAAGATTCATTCCCAATTTGGCCGAGCTGATAAGACTATTGAATAATATGCTCAAGAAAGATTCTAAAGTCAAATGGACAATAGAAGCCGAGCAAGCCTTTGAGGAAATCAAGATAGCTTTGACTAGAACTCCTATTCTTACAAGTCCCAGGTTTGATAAATATTTTATAATCTTTTCCTTTGCATCCGAGCATACTATTGCTGCTGTCCTATTACAAAAAGATGATTCAGGACATGAGAAACCCATTGCTTTTTTCAGCAAAGCACTTAGAGATGCCCCACTCAAATACCAAATCATGGAGAAGCAGGCATATGCCCTTGTGAAGGCCATAAAAGATTTCCGAGTCTATATCTTGTACTCTCACATAATTGCCTATGCTCCTTATGCAGTGGTTAAAGACATTCTTACTCAAGAAGGAATTGAAGGCAAAAGAGGCAAATGGATAGCCAACATTTTAGAATATGACATTGAGATAAAGCCAACAAAACTCATAAAAGGACAAGGGCTAGCTAAACTAATGACTAAAACCAACTTTCAAGCCCTTGACATCAATGAACTGGATGACAAACAGGAGATGGCGACTCCACAGATCAATTAAGCCTTCTTACAATCACCTTGGTACACTGAAATATGTTTTGTATTGTTAAACCTGCAAGCTCCTTCAGGGTTATCAAGAACCAAAAAGAGATTCTTGAAAATGAAAGCTTCAGGGTTTTTCATCTTAGATAATGTATTGTTTTGGAAAAATCATGAAGGTATTTTTCTTAATTGCCTAACTTTGGATGAAACTAACAAAGTCCTCAGGGAATTTCATGAAGGAGATTGTGGAGGACACTTATATTGGAAATCAACAGCTGATAAAATCCTAAGGGTTGGATCTTATTGGCCCTCCCTGTTTGCTGATGTTAGAAAATTTGTAATGTCTTACCATAAATGTCAAATATTTGAAGGCAAGAAAAAGCTGCTACATCTACCCCTTAAACCTATTTCAACTGAAAGACCATTTCAATAATGGGGTTTAGACTTCATTGGGGAGATTCACCCTTCATCTTCTAGCCATCATAGATGGATTTTGACAGCCACAGATCACTTTACCAAGTGGATAGAGGCCATACCTTGTAGGCAAGCCAATGACTCAATCATCATACAATTCCTAGAGACCAATATCCTATCTAGATTTGGCTGTCCAGAAAAGATCATTACAAACAATGCAACTGCCTTTAAGTCCAAAAGAATGATCAGTTTTTGTCACAAATACCATATTACCCTAGGCCATTCCACAACCTATTATCCTCAAGGTAATGGTCTAGTTGAATCATCTAACAAGAGCCTCATCAATATTATCAAAAAGATCCTGGAAGAGAACAAAAAGAATTGGCACAAAAAACTTGTCAATGCACTATGGGCAGATAGGTTGACCACCAAAAGATCCATTGGAACAAACCCATATGAGTTGATTTATGAAATGGAGGCAAGATTCCCCTATTCTTTAGGAATCCCTGTGGTCAAGTTGCTGCAAGAAATACAAGCAGAGCCTAATGACATTCAGAGAAGGATCAATCAAACTATTCACTTGCAACAGACGAGAGAAGAAGTTTATCACAGAACTCAGATACTACAAGATAAACTCAAGAAGATATTTGATAAAAGAACAAAAGCTGAAGACTTTTTCATAGGAAACAAAGTGCTAAAATGGGACTCCAGGAGGGAAGATAAAGGGAAACATGGAAAAATTGATTTTCTTTGGAAATGACCATTTGTGATTCAAGTTGTACAAGGTAACAACACCTATTTTCTTAAGAGTTTGGATGGCACAGATACTGAAGAAGGCCCAATCAATGGGAGAATGCTCAAACATTATTTTGATCCCCTTTGATGAACATAACACAACTACATATTGTACATAAATATTTGTATTTTGAACATTTTTCATTTACAACAATTAGATAGGGAAACAAATGCAACAAATTTTGAAGAAAAGTCAAGGAATTAGACCAAGTTTGGTGTATAGGTTGAATGCACCACAAAAAGATTAGAGGGAAGTCTTGGGAAGTAGAAAGATGACTGATAAGCACTCAGAGAAACCAGCAAGAGACAAAGCTGTAATTTTGCACAGATCAGCTTAAAAAGGACTACATACAGGTCACAAAGATTCAGATCACTAGCCTCCAAGACAAGCAAGTCTCACAATAAAGCAAGAATTTAAAAATAAGGTAATCTGACCTATTGTTCTTGGTTTTTCACTAGGAAAATCCATCCCCAAGTGGAGCCACTGTTAGGTTCCTATACCAATAGGTTTCATTTTTCATGATTGACAGTGGAAGTGCTAAATATGTTCATCCCTGCATGCTGCAGAGGTTCCATATTTTGTATACAGACAAATAAAATTAAAAAATGAAAAGAGGGTATGCCTTAAAAGAATAATCAAAAGGCAAGAAAATCAATTGGTCAGAAAAAATAGTGAAAATGAACCCCAAACTGAAGACCAGGAAAGTGGCTAGTGAAAATACCACTGTTATCTTATTTTGCAAGTTCACCACGTGAAGGTACTGCTGCTTATTACATTTGATGGATGGCCCAAAAGTTCAATCTGGACCATGCCATGTTTGAATTGTTGTTGTAGAATAGAGAAAGAATATCTGTCCAAATAGTTCAAGCTTGGCAGATGAGTAGCTAGGTAGAGAATTTAAGGAGCCCAACTGCTTAATCTGGGCCCTTGGAAGAGATAAGGGTACATTTAGATAGGAGGAAAGTCAAAAGAAAAAGAAAACAATCAGGGTTGCCAATTCAAGTGCACCCAATCCAAAGGAACAAAAAAATGTTAGGTGTATTAGGCTGGGTAGGTAGTTTGAGGTTGCAAAGGCAAGTTGGTAATCACTTGTGGTCTTGTCGACAAGGACTCATCTCATTTATGGCATTGGCACCATGGCAGTTGTTTGGTGGTACAACACTGGAAGCATGACTAACTTCCCCTTTCATTCCCCCAAAGATCACTTATTAACATTCCCTCAAGGACCTTGGGATTTACCCAAATAGTCCAGTTTCACTCTATTATTATTAAAAAACCAAGTTGACATCTGAGTTAACCTAGTGAAAAGAAGCCACATTTCTTGTGTAAAAGTTGATCTTTCCACAATCCATTCATTTCCCTATGCTCAAGTTTCCATTCTATAAACTTAGCATGCATCCATTCCTTTTCATTCCATAGAACTCATATTAACATCTGACCCTATTATCTAGCTCCCTAAATCATTTCCCCACCCTTATTCTACAAAAACTATGTATAAAAGCCCCAAAAATATTAAATATCCCACCCCATAGCAACATAGCTATATAAATATAAAGTCTGGGAAATACTAGGTCTATTTGGGGCCTTAGTATTACCCTTTCCACGTTCATTACCCTTGGGATTTATTTAACTCCTGGTTAAATAAATAACCATATTAACCCCCTCGCCCATAAAACTATACCATTACCCCGCGCATGCATTACATTTGGGTTTCATTGATATTTGATCAATGAATAAACATGACCCTGAGTGCATATTAAACCTTTAACCTAAGGTTTTAACCCACCGAAACTATGCAATAATCAACGTTTATCGGGCGTGCTGTTCTACTAAAATTCGATCATCTTGCCCTCCCATCCACCGTAGGATCACTCCCCACAGATCTGACGGCCTCCATCAATATCGGGCGCCCCTCTGTAGCAGTTCGATAGCACCTGATGGTCGACAGTTTCACCATCGTATACCGGGACAGCTGTCGGCCTCCTATTACATCGGGCCGCCCCTGACACTTACCACTCTTGTACCAAAAGCGGTCCGACGCAAACCGCTTACCGCCCTTCCCTTTTGCTTACGTCACCACATGACGTTGCCGCTATGTCACCTGCCACTGCACTGTACCTGCGCCATGTCACCCACTGACATCATCACCCTGCCACCATGTCATGTGCCATGTCATCATCTACGCCATGTGCCACGTCATCTTCCGTACCCACTACATGAAAAAATTACGTCATGATGACGTCATCCGAGGAAAGCGCCAAAAAGTGCCAAAGTTCCAAAAATTGGTTAAAAGTCGTGAAAACAACTATTTTCGGCTTATTTCTATTTGTTACTGCGTAAACAACGTGCATGTGTTTTTATGGTTAAAATTGCTTCCGGAGCTTATACTCTCATCCACCCGCCAACCTGAATCCATAGCTCAACTTCACAGCCGAAGCTGTGCCTGCCAACCATCCTCGGCACCCTGGACACAGGTATTTACCTGATTTCTGCCTGAAACCTTGTTTTTCATACTTCTCTGATCAAAATTGTCGAAAGTGCCTGTATTTTACTTCCATAAGCTCTCCTACCAATCGCTCATTGTCCTGCATTTACCATTTGAGCTGTTAATCCATCACAAACCTGCAATTTAAGCTCATTTCCTCTGCAAACGAACCATTCCAATACACACTGCATCCATGTTTGCCCACAAACTCCAAAAATCGCTCAATTATTGAGTTAAATTAGCTGAGTGCCCTATTTCCTCTGTGTTAACCTGTTATCTAAAGGGAGACCCTCGGTTTCCTTTCCCTCTGCAGACTTGTGCCCCTTGGGCAAAATTTAATAACAGATTCTCTCGGCATTCTACCCACAGAGACTGTAATTTGGAAAATTGATGCAAAAAACCTAGTCTTAGTACTACAAATTTGTTGTTCATCATAAACTTCATATAGAGAAATTGGTTTGAGATAGAAAATCAGTTTTCATACTTCTGTCAGTATCCTCAGAACCTCAATTCTACCTCCTATTGCTACTTATACCTATATTGTGGTCAATACAAACAGTATAAGATATGGAGACTCCAGTAGCCTTGAACATTGCTCCTTTCAATGCTCCACACATGGACTTAGAGAGGCTACCATTAGCAGACAGAGAATTTCAGATCAAGGATATGATGGGCCTTACTTCTCACCTCAAAGTTGTGTGCCAATTCAAGCACAATCACAGAAATAACACTAATATTCTAGTAATTTGGCAATCCAGTATGCCCATCTATTACCTCCCATCAGTCAATGTGCTGCCTGATTTCATCCATCTATGCCATGCACACTATGAACCCACTCTGAGAGCAATTCTTAGTCCAGATGGGTCCGTGCTCTTCTATATCACTCCTCAATCCATAAATGAAATGCTGAACTTTGAGCCTCCTCAACCTTTGGTTCCCCTCACAATGAAACTCTTGCTGGATCAGGGTGCAAGGCTCTCTAAGGAAGAAATATCAAGAGTTATTCAGTTTTTTTATGGATCCACAGTGCCAATATGATCATCCTCCTCCCTATCATCAGGCCTCATTTAATGAAACATGCAAGCTCATGGTGGATATGATTTCATACATTCTAGGATGCAAAACATGAGAATTTGTGGATGAGATTGTATTTTTTCTCTTAACCATATTCACTCCAGGGCAACCCCCTGCTGTTATGTATGACTATGCCACCTTCATAGCAAACAAGATACATGAACAATTCATGATGATGGAGAGAGAAAGAGTGTTTAAATACACTTCCTACATTTACCATCTGCTACTATACTATCACCCAGATAGTTTCAAGGTTCCTCTCAGGAGATTAGACCCAAAAGGAGAGAGGAGATATGTCATCTATTGGACCTCAGTTTTCCATGAAGTCCACTATTCTCCATACACCTATTGTGAGTTTATTGACCTATTCATCTCCCCAGCTACTTGCCTATTAATGGTGACTCCTCCTACCAGACTTACTGTTGAAATGCAAGGAATCTTGCATCTTTCTAAGGGCTACAACATTGGTGATTCGTACTTCTACCAAAACCACACAGTGATCAGAATTTATGGGTGTGAGTTGTCCCCTTATAAGCTGCCAAGATATGTCCCCATGAGACTTTTTGCCTTGGAATATTTCAGGCAATTCAGTAATGCAGAATTGACTCATTTCCATGGGAAAAACAAGAAGGCATAGCTTAAAATCAGACACCAGTTGGGTCCCTTTGTTTTCAACAAAAGGGAAGAGGCATGGAAAGATGTAGACAATATGCTGGGACAAGAACTCATGTTGAAACAAAGCTTTTACTGGGCACCATATGACCTTGAACACTTCATAAGCCTTAGAAGAATCAAACACAGGCTTTCGAGATATGTGCACCAGCCAATCCCCTACATTGAACAATATGCAAATCAAGAAGAATGGGTAGAAGGCACATTAGATGATGAAGAGCTTATTGAAGAGGAAAAATTAGAGAAAGATATGAAAGAAATTGAGAAAAGAATTGACCTGGATTATGTTGCACACGTCACCTTCACACAGCCTCAACTGGTGGGAGCAAGCACATCAACAGCTACATCTTCACAGCAGCCAGCTAAAGAGGCCATTTCATCAGCAGGAAAGGGCAAAGAAATTGAGCATTCTGAACAACAAAACACAATGGAAGAGCAGCCCTCCTCAACTCAAGAAAAGGGTCAAGAACAAAGCCCTTTAACACAAACAAAGGCACCTGAAATCCCTGTGCTTCAAACTCCTCACAATGAGGAAAGATGTAAAAAGAGGGACAAAATAGATGGCACACCCACAGGGGCATCCATAGACCAGCAAGGGGAAAAAAGACAGAGGCTAAACCCCTATGCCGAGGAGGAAATCACAGAAGAGACCATAGGAAACATCAGGGGTGAGGGGACTTCTGAGCAGCAGATCCCTCCTATTTTGGAAACATCAACTAGCTCCTTTTAGCAGGAGCAAGAGAAACAACTAGGTGGGGAGGTTTTATCCTCCAAGCAGTAGACCCAAAAGGGCTCTGATATCAAACGAGCATTTACAGAGATTAAAGCTAGAAACGAGCCAATAAGGTTTCAACTTCACAACCAGTTAATGAGAATGGCTCCGATAAATCAGCAAAGGCTAATGGCAGCCTATGATATGGAAGAAGGGAAGATGACTCTCAATCACTTCAGACCTAGTACACAGCAGCCATAGCCAGCTGCAGACTACATCAGAACCAATCTGGAGGTCCTAGCGAAAGACATACATCCGATAGACCAGATTGAGTTACATAAGCAGATGGGATAAATGGTTTATTCTACATTGGCAGACAAGGCTCTACTGGCCCACAGATTGCAGAACTCCTTATACAATACTTCTACCCAGTTAGAGTTGGAAAAAGCCTCATCCTTGGCCAAGGATAATAGGATAAAATCCTTGGAGGAGATCATCATAGAGTTGGGACATGATCCCAAAGATCCCAAAGGCACACATACCTTAATTAGAAAAAAGGAGGAAGACGTAGTAGCACTGAGAAAACAAATGAAGCTACTAGTCACCATACATCCTCAAATTGCAGAAGTAGCGCAACAATAGGAAGTAGAGGATGTGGTTAGTCTACTTATGAGGATGAACCGAAGGATATTAGAAACAAAGAAAGCATTGGAAGAGGCTCAACGAGGGAAATAGCCAGAGTTGTCCCCTCAACCATCCCAAACAGCTCCAATAATAACAGCTCCTCCTGCAACAGTGACTACAACAACAACAGCAGCAGCAGGTGCATCAACTTCAGCAGCAACTACAACACCAACAGTGCAAGAGGCCAGCTTGAGCATGGAGGCCATGCTGAAAGAGATTAAGACTCTAGAATTACAAATGGCAGAGATGAAGGAAACCAAAGAAAAGCTAGCCAAAATTGAGTCTAGTTATGATAAGTCAAAGATGACAGTTGCTGAGAAGACCAGGGAAGTAAAGGCCCTAGAAAATAAGATAAAGGCTTTGGAGAAAGACCTCACTCTCCATAGAACCCTGACTGAGATAAAAAAAAATTTGTGGAATAAAATTGGCCAATCTCTTGTTGATCAATGGACAAGAATACAAACCATTTTTGACCAAATAGAATTGATGGCTGTAGCTCAGCATGAAACTCATAAGGCCAGAACATTATTAGCAGATAAGCCTGAGCAGTCTAATCGATTGATTCACTTCTTGAATACTGGTACTGGTGAGCAGCTGGCAGCAATGAACATCCAGAACATGACAGAGACTATTGTAAGAGTCAAGAAGGTGCTGACCATGAGAAATTTTGTCCAAACCATAGAAAGAAAGTGCCAGGAAATGCAGATAGAGGTAAATGCTTTTAGACAAAGGCTTTCAAATTTACAAAACAAAGGTTTATCCAGCATAGTAACTAGCTCTGGGAGGCTGCTAAAACAGGAACAATATGCAAACAAGCTGAGTACCTATGTACAAAATCAAATCACAACATCATCAAGCAGCACAAAAGAAGCAGTCCCTCCCACAGGGCAGAGTTTATATGACAAACTGGAGGATTTGTTTTACATAGAGGATGAGGTAGCACACCTTTTTCCATTTTGGCCGAATTATTACACCTACACTGAAGCTGATGAAACATTATACAAATTAAGAAAACATCATTTGCCAACTGAGGATTGGTGGCAAAGTCCGCTTCAAATTCTAAAGTAGTTTTGATTTTCTTCTCATTTATTTTCTGCATAAGCAAGTTGCATTATGTGTCTCGGCTCCCAGAAAACTCAAATCAACAGATTCACACTAATATTCAAAAGCTCAGACCAGGTGGCACAGGACAACACTATAAGACAACACATTAAGGAAGTGGTCATCCACCGATTGCCAGAGTCAAAGGGTCAACAACACACAGGACACCTACTACAACGAGTAAAGAGATTTTAACTCCTCAGTTATTGCTGCACGATTTTTTCCACAAATAGTTATTGATTATGTCAGAGTAGATGGAAACATTGATGTCTAGATATTTCCCTACGGGATATTTTGTAAAACTCCTATATATACTTGTTAAAGAGATGTATTGTGGGTTGTGATTTTCTTTTCTGAACCGCGCTGTAACATATTAAATTGTATTAATAAAAAGTGTTGTTGAAGTTCACTGTGTATGAATCATCTGAAGGTTGGATTGGTCGTTCTGGGACCTGCTATAGAATTCCTGTGTCATGCTAAGGAACAATAAGTTATACTAAACCGTGTTTTATGTTCTCTATATTCGTAAATTCCATGTATGTTTCATGATCTTGATAATAGAGAAGAAGAATAGCATAGGATTTGTTTGAATGCACCCTATGTTCAATCTATGTTGTTAATTATGTTTTCTTCAGGATTAGTCATGAATATGAATTCTTAACTGCTCATGTTTGCACTAATCCTTTCATTCTGAATACTGTTTAGGAATCCTTAACTGCTCCTGCACAATATTCATACATTTTCCCTCTGCCAGTATAATGAAAGATTCTTGATTTCCTTTCATTCCCTGACTTCATTCCATCATTTCTAGATTTGAAAGTTGTTCCTAGCTTTCCTATCCTGCTCTATGGCACTACCTTTTCACCAAGAAACTCTTTCAATGATTACACTTTCAGTAAATCCATTGCCCAATGGAAAAAATAGTTATATACTTGCACCCAGCTCTGTCTGAGATCACCATCCAACAAACTTAAAACCAAACCATGTTTATCATAAGTAGCCTAAAATACTCCAAAACAAAGCTAAATTACAAAGAGAGAGCCCTCTCTGGTTGCAGGTAGGCTAGGACCTACAGCTAAAAGATTGGTTAGTGGTTACCTTAGCCATATTCCCTATAGGAAGTAGGGAACAACCTGAGTGATAGCAGGGTGCCACACAAGTTTCAGGTGGGCGATAAAATTTGGTTGCATTTGCAAAAGGAATGCCTTACCGGAGCCTATCAGAAATTGAGACCAATCCAATATTGTCCTCACACCATTACCAAGGCTATGGGAGACAATGCATTTAAGCTCAACATTCCCCCATTCCTTGGCCTGCACCCAGTGTTCAATGTGGACCACCTTCGGCCATACTTTCCACCATTACTAGACACATCCGACATTGCAGAACAACTCACACCCACAGAGTTAAATCCAGATTGCATGGAACAAGTTGCAACTGATCAGATCATGGACACATAGATCAAGCACACTCACCAATAGAATATACAACTATATCGAGTTTCCAAGCAGGCCAACTCCTTCACCAAGGCAAGTGGCTCACCAGGGACCAAGTTCAGTAGAAGTTTCCTCATTTCATGGAGGAACTCAACGCAATGGGGACCATTGCTTCTTAAGGGGGGAGGAATGATCCAGGTAGATGTTGGTGGCCGCCCACCTATCCCATCTGGACCCCCACAATTGTCTCTTTCAGTTTTTTAGTTTTTGTGATTGTAGCACAATTTACTGGTTTTAGCAGTTTTTCAGGTTTTGAACTTCTGGAGCCATTTTGAGGCCCTAAACGACGTTTTTTTTGGAAATCTGGGAGCAACATGGGTCCATGGACCGATGTTGCTCTTCCTAAAGTTTTAGTGCTCGGATAGGTCTTTCTAATGAGCTATTGTACGTGTCAAACGGAGATCGGGTGCCAAAGTTACGACCTCAGGAAGTTGATGTACCAACTTACCCAAAACGAGGCCCACAATTTGGCGTTTCATCTTCTAGGGTTAGGTTTTGGGATGTGAAGGGTTTTCTATTGTTTCTCAACAATAAATAGGCCTTCAAACCTCATTTTAACATAGTTCAGAGGCATGTAGCCACCACATCACTTCTCAGAGATAAGCTACCATAGCCCTAGCTGGTTTATTTCCATTGTTGTTTGTAAGCATATTTCAATGTTTTACATTAATGAAATGAAGTAGTATTTCCACTGCATCTCTATGTTTATGGTTATATCTGTAATTTGTTGTGTTATTATTTAAATCTGGATCAGAATGGGATTAACTGGAGATTCTGGGCCAAGATCAGTAGATGACCTTGAATCGAAAGTAGGTGGAGGATGAGATGACAATGGTTTAACACTCAAAACAATTGTGAGTTCAACATTTTGGTCCTCAAGTCACTCTGATAAATCAGAAAATGGCTCCATAGATAATCTTTTAGATAGACGAGAGGAAGAGGAATTGGGTGAACCAGATGGTTCAATAATGATGACCTTGTCTTAGTCAACAAAAAAAATAACCTTCAAGGCTTTAAAATGTCCTTTTAAGGGAACTCATGATTTGGTCAAGGAGACTAACATGATGTTTTGGATCATGGGCAATAAATTATTAAGACATATAAAACATTGATGTTCTTTCATTTTTAAAGATTCGAGAAAGAAATAAAGATGACTCTATCACTTTCGATTGGAAACAAGCTCGAAAGGACAAGTGCTCGAATGATATTTTAAGTTTAATGAGTCAAAAAGATCAAATTACTGCTTTGGATGATCTAGATAAACAAGATTACTAGGCAACCGTGAACTGCAGAATACCTCCTAGCAAAGCAAGAAGTACAAGTAGCTAATCTCACCAAATTTTGTGTTCGATGTATCATGTTCGCAAGGCAACCAACTTGGCTTCCTAGGGATAAAAGGATTGAAGCCTAGTGGGGTCTCCTATTATATACTCAATGGTACAGGGAGCACAAATTCGTGCTAGCGCTATCTAATGTTGAAGCTAATGACAACTGCTAGGTTTACAGACGTTAGAACACATCTCTAGCCTATACCTTCTAGATATGATCGTCAATGTCAAATGCACCTTAGGTTAACTAAATTCATTTTAGAGGCGATCTTGAGTTAAGTTTTAGTTTTCAAGTCTTAGCAATGCTACTCGAAAAACCTAAAATGCAACTAAATTGGACAAGACCCTTTCAATTCGATGAAATGCCTACACTAGAGAGGGTAGGAACTACTCAATCAAATGCAAACAATCAAGCAACTGAAAACAAAATGATCTTTCACTACTTCACTTTTTTCAAAAAATAAACTAATGAAAAATGCATTCCAATCCCTAATTTCCTGATAAGCACTTATCTATTAGTCCTTTAAAAATTAAAAAATTTCTCTTCCTTTTTCAAATGCTGATGCAATTATAGTTTTTAAGAGATGCAAATCATAATGATGCAACAAGCTAGAATTTCATACTTTCTCATGAAACAACAAAACAAATTTTTTGCATACAATCTGTCAATGAAAAATTTTTCAAGACTATGAGCTCTTCAAGTAGATGAAAACATGAAAAGA
This sequence comes from Pinus taeda, assembly GCA_000404065.3. NCBI lineage: Eukaryota > Viridiplantae > Streptophyta > Pinopsida > Pinales > Pinaceae > Pinus > Pinus taeda. Next base: position 23,306 of record APFE031749737.1, read on the forward strand.
GAAATTCATTCAGGTCAATGAAACACCAAATTTACCAAAAACAAGACTGACAATGTAATCTATGCCGGAAAAAGATTTTCAAACTTGTAAACAAAACCTTTTCCAAACTTGTGCAAAAGAGGTCAAAATCGTAAAAGGACCAAAAAATAAATGCAAGGAGCAAACACACCTACAACCAGACTTGATGAGTCCACAAGCTGATGAATGGACGACTAGCTAGATGCCCTAGTGTTGTTGGCCACTCAACGACTCAATCAATCAAACAACAAGATGGCAAACCAATAAGCAAGCAAAACCAAATGAAAAGTATCTTCCTAATTAGGGAGAAAATAGTAAAAAAGGCCCACAAGGTAAAAAACACAAGAGAATAACACATTGGCCAAGATTTGGGTCCAACCTTAACATTCACTTACAGGGATCAATCCAACTGCCTAACTAGCAACAAGCGCTAGAGGCTGGTCGGTGTGACTATTTGTTGGGTTGTGTTATATTATTTCCATAACTAGCCCATGTAGTTAACTGGGGGTTAGAGGGGGGACAAGTGCCCCCTTCGTTGTACCGATTGTGTAGCGGGGGGTCATAGGGGGTTTGAGGGGTGGAGGTAACCCCACTTTATGGGGTTCAAGGCAGTGCCCCAGAAAATTTTGGTTTTGGAACCTATGTTAGGTTGGGCAGACCCACCTATTGTTTTGTGCATGGATTTCGCACATGTTTTTGGATGCGATGGTTTTCGGTCCATGGGTTTGGACGCGATGGATTTTGGTCCATGGTATTGGATGCTTTGGCATGTATAAATATGTATTATAACATTGAAAGGAACATAATGAAAAATCAAACTGGTAGTCCTGATTTTGGGATCCAGGGGAAAATATCTGTGTATATGTGTTTTATGTGTTATGGTCTCGCATTGTTTATTTTATGTGCTTTAGAATTTGTATGCATGTAATTTTTGTACGAGGTTAAAACCTACATTTGGTATCAGAGTTGTTTTGGCTTCAAGGGGATGCCTTTATTGTTGAGGGGTTTCGCTTGGGCCTGTGGTAGACCCTGTTCAGTGGGAGATTTGTGACATCGATTCTGGTGGTGAAAGAAGATGGTGAGCAGTGGAAAGATAGAGATCAAGAAATTTAATGGTCAGAGTTTTGAGTTGTGGAAAATCAAAATGGAGGATCTGTTGGTGGATAAAGATCAGTGGATCGTGGTAGATCCGGGTACTAAACCAATGGGAGTGTCCGATGAAGAATGGAAGAAGTTGGATTAGAAGGCAAAGAGCATAATACAATTGTGTGTCTCAGATTCAATATTGTTGACTGTATGAGGGGAAGCTATAGTGAAGGCTTTGTGGGACAAGTTAGGGACTTTGTACCAATCTAAGTCTCTGGTGAATAAACTATTCATGCAAAAAAAGCTATATAACCTGAGGATGAAAGATGGAGACTCTGTGACATATCATATGAATATATTTAATACTGTGGTAAGTCAGTTAGCTATTGATGTTAAAATTTCAAATGAAGATAAGTGCAATAGTTTGTTGTGTTCTCTACCCGATTCGTGGGATAGTCTGGTTATTGCAATAGGTAGCAATGTAACTACCTTGCATTTTGATGAAATAGTCTCATCCTTGTTGACAGAGGAGATGAGATGGAAAAATATGGAGAGCCATAATGGTGTTTCCTTGTCTATACGAGGACAGTCCTAGAACATAAAAAAAAATAAGTCATCGAGTGGGAGACCTAAAATTAGAGGAAGATCTAAATCTCCAGGAAAACCTGTAAAGGTGGTGTGCTATAAACGTGGAAAAGAAGGGCACTACAAAAGGGACTATAAATCTAAAGCTCCTAATAAAGGAAAGGCATTTGATGATGCTCCTTTTGTAGAGGCGAAAACCACCTCGGGTGAAGGTGGGGATGTGTATTTGGCTTCTTCAAGTAACATGTAGATCATGAGGCATGGTTGATTGACTTAGGTGCATCCTTTCACTTCAATCCTCATAGAGAGTGGTTCTGGGAGTATAAGAAATACGATGGTGGTGATGTCTTCTTAGGGGATGATAGAAAGGATAAAATCCTTGGTTGCAGAAAAGTAAGGTTGAAGTTGCAATGTGGAAGGGTTAGAACACTTCCTGGTGTTCTTCATATTCCTGCATTGACCAAAAATCTGATTTCTATAAGAAAGTTGGATGATGGAGGTGCAAAAACAGTGTTCGAGAATGATACCTGCAAGATGGTTTAGGGAGCACTGGTATTGATGCGGAGAGTTTGGATTGGAACTATGTACAAGCTGCAAGGTAGCACGGTTGTTGATGGGTGCAATAGTTCTGCGGTTCCTGAAAGTGGAGCAGAAAATCTAGTGGTCTCTAGAGAGAAGACCATGCTGTGGCATCAAAGGCTTGGACATATTGGAGAGAAGGGCCTTCGAATACTTCATGCTAAAGGTATGAGTAATAGCTCTTTGGATTTTGATTTCTATGAAAATTGCATATATGGGAAGTAGAATCAGGTGAGTTTCCCCTATGGTGGTAAGAGGGTGAAACATATATTAGATCTTGTGCATAGTGATGTGTTTGGACCTGTGAAGGTTCCATCACTGGGTAAGTCTGTGTACTGTGTATCATTTATAGATGACTTCTCAAGGAATACATGGATATATTTCCTTAAGAAGAAATCTAAAGTCTTTGACAGGTTTAAAGAATTCAAGGCTCTGGTGGAAAACTAGATAGAGAAGAATATAAATGTGCTAAGGACAGATAACAATGGAGAGTTTTGCAGTAAGAAATTTGAAGAATTATGTAAGAAGTGTGGTATAGCATGGAAAAAGACTACTCCATATACACCTCAGCAAAATGGAGTTGTAGAAAGAATGAACAAGATGTTGATGGAAAGGGCAAGAATCATGCTTAGTGGTGTCGGGTTAGGATAGGAATTCTGGGTAGAGGCAGTGGAGATAGCATGTTACCTGGTCCACGAATCACCTTCATCAGCATTGGAGGATAAAACTCCACAAGAGGTATGGACTGGTAAGAAACCCTCTCTTTCACATCTGAGGGTATTTGGATATGATGCATATGTACATGTTCCAAAGGAGAA
>APFE031749739.1:0-10916 GCA_000404065.3 Pinus taeda
CCCCTTACATGCTGCTGGGTACTTCTTAAAACCACAATATTTTTATGATAAGAGCAAATTTAATGAGGATGGGGAGGTTGGCAGAGGACTTATGACATGCGTGGAAAGGTGCTTCCCTGATCCAGAACAACAAAGTCGTGTCTTTTCCCAACTACAAGATTATAGGGCACCATCGAAATTGTTTGCCTATACTAGTGCTATAAGACAAAGTTCTAAGATGTTGCCAGGTACCCAGCTTGAAGGCTTCATCAATTCATTAAATTTGTTTAAACTTTATTTTGTATGTTAAATGTTTTATTAAATTTTATTTTCTTTTTAAGTTTTTAGTACTTCTAATCTTCTACTCACAATCCCTTACCACTTGCTAGGTCTTTGGTGGCAAAACTTTGGTAGTGATACCCCAAATTTGAAGAAATTTGCCATTTGAATCTTAAACCAAGCAAGCAAAGCTTCAGGTTGTGAACGCAACTGGAGCATGTTTGAGAAAATACATTCTAAGAAGCGCAACCGATTGACACAAAAATGCTTGAATGACCTTGTATTTGTCCATTACAATGTACGACTTTGCAACAAACAAATACAAGGTGAGATTCGAGAGCTTGAATTTAAAGGTTTCATAATCTAGTTCGTACTTTAAAAGTTTATAGTTTAAAGTTTAAACTTTTAAAGTTCAAACTTCAAACTTCAAAGTGAGCTTTTAATTCACATTTCAATGTCTCATGACAGGTATGGATCATTCACCAATCGACCTTGAAGAGTTAGATTTGAAAGCTACAAATGCAGCAGACTGGGTTCAATTAGATGAGCCTCCTCTTTTAAGCCTTCATGACTTGGAGAACTTTGAGAGTCAAGCAAGCGAAGGAGTAGAAGGAATCGCTTCTAGTTCTCACTCTTAAGAGTCTTAGACTCTTAGTTGCTGATTTTTTTCTGATTAGTATGCCGTTTTTAACTTTTTTGTAAACTTTTAGAAGCATATGCTTCTAAGGACTCAAGACTCAGTGCTTTGGATCATGTGTGGACTCATATATGAGATACTTATTTATTCATGATATTTTGGACATCTATTTATATTATGCATTGTTTGGACATGCCTTTACCCAATATTAATGAAAAATGGTTTTTTTAATTCAATATATGTGTATATTTTTATTTAATGAATCCAACGATTTTTTGCCGATTTTTTCCCGATTTATTCCCGATCCGATTAAAATTCTTCGCTCTTTTGCCTCGCCGATTTATTGCCGATTCCGAGTCTGGTAACATTGGTTGATATTAAGAGCACATGTACCATCAGCCCTTGAACAAACAACATCCTTGTCACCTCCAAAAATCCTCTTAACTCTAGCCAGAATATGACACACCCAACCCCCTTCACTACATGCATGGTACTAGTCCCATCAAACACACTGGAATCTAAGCCTGTCCCTGAAATACTAAGAAACACAGACAACTAGGAAAATTTCTTCGCAAAGTCATCAATCTCAGTTGATGTTGATGCAACCACCTAATCCTCCTTCTCCTTGTATGGACACTCACTCACATAGTGACCAGCCTTGTAACACGCAAAGCACTTCACTATTCTCATGTCCTTCACAAAAGCAAATCCCCACTTCCCTTTACTTTTACCCTTTACAGCAAAAGCAAAATTCTCGTCATCATCCTTACCATCATGTTTCCCTACAGTTTTGGAACATCTCATTGTCTCTTCCTGTACGAAATCATCCCATAATCTATCCCAACTGGGTAGATTCTCTCGTGCGATGATCCCATCAACAAAGATATCTCATTTCAGAGGAAACCCACTCAAGGTTGATCTGACCAACTCTTCGCCATCAATAGTTTCCCCCCACTGCTACCAAGTCCTCTCTAATCTAAGTGATTCTGGTTAGGTGTGATGCAACTATGTCAGTTTCAAACATCTTGGCATTTCTCAGTTTCTCCTTCAACACCATCTTTTTGTTTTGGTTTGTACTTTGGTATAACTTGGTTAAGAATGTCCACATCGCAAAGGCATACTTCTTCCCCGTCACATGAGGTATATTATGGTCTTTAATGGAGTTCAGGATTATTCTCTTGGTTTTCAAGTTCTTCTTATTAAACTCATCCAACTGAGTAGGATCTGTGGGAATTTGGACAACCTTCTCCACGATGTCCCACAACTCCTACTTCTCAAATAATAGAACAATCTACTCCTTCCATTGACAAAAATTCCCTTCCCCATCCAACCTGTCCTTATAATGTAACCCAGTAGTCATCTCAAAGCCCACTAACCAATAGTTATTTTCACTGCTTTTTATTAACATTTTTTAATGGTCCCTCTTTTTTCCTCTTTCCCTTTTTTTTGAATCATGCCCCTTTTTTCTTACTCAAAAATTGCCCCTAGAAAAGGAAAAATCCTCTCGACCTTTAAAACAAAATTATGGTTCCTATCATCACAACCAACCTAGCTCCAGTGATCTAACAGGAACCTGACAACTGTAATTTCCACATCAATTTAGAGCTAGGGCTCTGATACAATGTTAGAATTTCCCAAACCTAGCACCCAATAATCAATTTCCAACATTTATTAACAAAACAAATACACGACTAAGTTTGTAAAAAAAATTAGCGAAAGCAAAATTACTTGATCTGAACCTCACACACAAACAGACTTTTGCTCAATCAACAATTCTTTATTAATAAATTAACCACAAAACTTACTAGGGCTCCCGTCCTAAGATAATGGCCCAACTAAGAAAATACAAATTACAAAATTAGTCACCAGTCTAACTGCACTCTCTCGGATCCAGCACACGCTCATTGATAAGCCTCTCTCAATCTTGTGTTGTTGTTGTTTCTTAGACAAAACACTTGGGCTCAATTTATAACTTTCATAAGTTAAGATTGATGACCAAAATTAGCTCGTCAACTTAATTGAAGATAAGTGACTTTACTTTAGTTAACTATCATATCTTTAGGTTTCTCTACATTAACTCAAGTACCATAAATTTAGCTTGCTTTACATGCACATCTCATACATGTCACATGTAACACATTCACATGAGTGCAACTCACTTGCACACTATGCGGTCACATGTAAGCTCCTAAACAAGGAAATCAAGGTCCCAGTCAAGACACAAGACTAGAAGTACCTTCCAAGCTACAAAACTCAACAAAACTTTTATGGACTCGAGCAAGCACAAAGAGCAAGGTATTGTTGGATTGATGGATATATGTAGATTCTAACTTATACTATATATTTGTTCAAATTGATCTGCTTATTTTGGTGCTATATGTAGAGCAAACATGCCAGTGGTGTTACTAAGCAAAAGTGTTGAAAACTGAACTTTAACTTTAACCCACAATTATACTAAAGTTTACTAGATACCATGCAGTGGAAATAACAAATACACCATAAAAATCGTACACAAAAAATTTACCCAGGAAACCCCAACTAGGGAAAACCTACAAACTTGGTGACCTCTATTACACTGTTTCAGCAAAAATATTGTTTAGAACTTTTTTACAATTAAGGGAAAACTTCCCTTGTTTCTGCAAATTCCTCTACACCCTCTCACAGAGTCTCGGCCCAGTCAGTATGTGCACTGTACGAACTCGTACAGCTTCGTACGACCAGAACACAGCCTCCTTTGCGAGCTAAAAGCGGCCCAACTGAAGCATACATTGGTTGGAAAATATCTGATGTTGTAACAGCCTCTCTTTCTCCCTATATCTAAGCTGATTTGAAGCCCAAGTTCGCTGAAACCCTAGCCTGACTGGTTCTCTTCTTGCCACCCCTCTGCCACCAAGTTCTCTAGTGTGTAGTGACCAAGTTTTGCACCCTTTTCCCTCTTAGAAGTTGACTTGGGCACACCAGTCCCACGAAGGGCTGAGAATAAGTCTCCTTGGACGTTAAGTCAAAGAATAAATAGAAAAAGTAAATCTGTGCCTTGGCCCCACATGTGGGTCCTCTGCCAAACTTAGTGCACTTCAAAATTTGGCTGAATCCTTCCTCCTCTAACTAAATTTAACACTCCTTAGAGAGGAAGGTGTTCTGAACTACACTCAGTTTGTCTCTGAAATGGACAAAGCTCCCTTTAGGCAAAGCTTTGGTCGATATGTCTGTTGTCTACTCTACTATGGGAATAAACAGAAGTCTAATCTTGCCCCTCTGATCACAATCTCTGATACGGTGGTACCAAATATCAATGTGCTTGGAGCACTCATGGAACAAGGGATTGTCAGGGAGCTTAATGCACCTCTGATTGTCACAGTGTATGACTGTAGGCTCCAACCTCTCACTGAGAATCCCAACAAGCAGCTTCTTCAACCAGATAGCCTCACACGCTGCCAGGCTAGCAAACATGTAATCAGCCCCGGCTGAGCTCAGTGCCACTGATCTCTACTTCCTGTTGAACAAGGAAACAGGTGCTAACCCAACACTGAAGGTGCAACCTGAAATACTCTTCCTGTCTGCAGAACCCCTGCCCAATCTACATCTGTGAGCTTCACTCCATCAGCCTGTCTTTACATCAACCCATAATCCACTATGCCTCTGAGGTACCTAAGGATATGTTTAGCAGCAACTCATAATCCACTATGTCTCTGACTAATAGTCTTCGGAAATCTGTAGGCTGTTTACAGCCTTATCAAAGTTTTTCCAAAATTTGGACTTAAAAAGGAGGCCATAAAACAGTATGCTTCTAGAAGTGTTTTAACTTTTTTAGATTGGTTTTTGAAGTTTTTCAGTATGTATAAGAAGACAGTTTTTTTTGGCTTGTCTTCATAGATGCTTCAATGCATATTTAAGATGCGATAGACAGTGCTCAATTTTCCTGAGTGAGGATACACTCACTTATTTTGTACTGTACAATATGCAACTGAGAAATGTAATTTCGATTCTCATTTTTTAATAGAAATTTCAATTTTTTCCTTGACAAAAATAAAAATAACTGATTTCAAGCTTCACATTCTTTGCCATGTGAAGAACAACAACCTATCTTACACATAATTATCTAGAAGGAATTCAACAAACTTTTATTCCAAACACACCAATAAAGTGAGAATTGCAAAGACATTTCAAAATGGAATAGATCTAGTATTTGAATCCAAACAAAACAAATTAAAAAATAAACTTACCAAAGATAACCAGGAGAAAAGTGACAAGAAGAACTCCAACTGTAACATAAAACTCCAATCCTAATCCTCGGATCTGTTGCAATATTTCCTCCATTGTTTATTTTCTTTACTTTCCCTCCTTTTAATCCACTATGCTGCACTAACACGAAATAAAAAATGAGCCACGTTGGTAACACTAGATGTAACTCCTCCCCACGATTCAAAACCCAAACTCATACATGACACTGAAGATATGACCCTTTGCTTTGATGGCTACCATAAACAACAACAAAAAATTTATTAAATAAAAGAAGATTCATATATATATATATATATATATGCTAAGGTAATGTTTGCCAACCAGCGGTATAAAAGAATTATTAAATAGTGTTTCTACTAACCCTTATTTTAGCATTTTGTTCTGAAAGCAGCAGAGGCCATTAGTATAAAAGTCTTGACTCAATGCTTTCTGGTATAATGGATATTCTATTGTAACCATTTAGTATTTCTGGTAGTGGACAGTTTGACATTCATGCAATTTTTCTCTGAGAAAGAATAGAAGCTAGGAAAACACAAATCAATATGCCCAATCCAATATCAATTAGTTTAATTATTAACAATCGCTACACAGAATGACAATTTCTTTTCTCACTTTAATCTTGCAGTCTAAGATTTCATGGAACTTGTACGAAAGCTTTCAAAATATTCAAGAAACAACCCATTGGCATTTCTTGAATCTTTGTAGAGGGAACACAAATTTTCCTTTTGATCATATAACTCAGTTCTGTACGAAAGCTGAAAATGAAGGATGAATAATGCATGAAATTTGGTAGACATCTGACCTAAAAACTACATCAGGAGTGCAAAAGACATTCCCTACAACAGAAGCAGAAGCTTATATGTAGGTATAAATATAAGCAGAAAACTAAAAAGCTAAATTGCTAAAGTACATGTAAAAGTGATAGAAGCTGGGACTAGAGCATCATTGCTGAGCCAAGAGAGGATGTCAAGGCTGGCCAGAGCTGGCTGCCAAGTGCAAGAGTGGAGGCCAAAGAAGGGGACCCTCTTCCTCGATGTCATCCACCACTGTGAAAGGAAGAATACTCTGTCAAATGATATTCAGTGGGGAGTGGCCGAGCCTGATGGGACCATGCTGTATGACCCAAGGAGAGCAGAGCCATTAGGAAATCCAACTTTCCTACCATCCAAGGCCGCAGGAAAAATGCTCCAGATGGAAGCCTGGCTACTCAGACAATTGTGTGGAAGTTTGTAGAGCCGGGGGCATCCCTCAACCATTTGAGATCTGGTATGTCTGTTTCACAGCCAGTGAGCCACATGTGGCCTGGAACAGCAACTCTGCGTGGGTATCAATGAGAGATGTCAACCCTCAGCGGGGGCAGGACAGGAGGGGACCCGAAGCCTCATCGCTGCAGAATCTGAAGTATCATGAACATCAATCCACTGTATGTGACTGATCAGATGAGACAACTGAGAAGTAGCATTGTGAAGATATTAGAATCTAGACCAATAAGATATCTTCCTATATAACAATATACAAACAAGATGGATGTACTTTTGTGTATCATCATTTTACTATTCTGTATTTGCATGTAACATACAGTGACTGGTCTAGTCTCTGTGGATACTGGATTTGAAAAAATCATCTAGACAAAGAGAGCTACCAAAAGACTAATTCGTTGGAAATTATAGCTAAATTCAGAAACGAATTTCTGCATAAGTTCAGCCCACTTGTGCAAATAGTAGTTCAAGATACTTTCAAAAGATAACTCAATCTTTGGAAAAGTAATTTTATTTTGTGATTCATTTTAGTTAAACAGTGAAAGTCTTATATTTAGCAGCTAAGTCTAAAAGTGTATCTCATGCAAGACTTAGAATAGGAGTAATCTCAAAGATACATTCTCAGCTAAAAGTATCAAGACAGCTCAACATAGAGGCTTTCAACACACATGAGCAGTTGTGCAGGCTGAGTGACTGAAAGAGAGAGTGTGTGTGCAGGTAGGAAGGAAAGAGGTGTTTCCAGGCAAGACACAATTCCTTACAGTCATACAGAACATTCTTGTGTAGCCATACAAAAGTCCATGGAGTCATATGGGCAGTACCACACAGATCCATACGGTCATAAAGAATCTACATACCAGGGTCATACAGCTGCCATACAGTCCATACAGCAGGGCCATACAGTAGAGAATTGTTGTTTCTAATTTTTTTCAGCAAGAGTACCTCTCAAGCAGCCTGTAGAAGCTCAAGTTCAGGACAATTTCGGTAACTGTGCAGTGTTGTTTTTTGGGAAGCGTGTGGAGGTTTCCTTGTAAACTTTTTTGAAGGAATTAAAAGCTGATTTAAAGGAGTAATTACCTGTGTATGTGTGAAATTAATTTTTATGTTCCACTATTTAATTTATAATTATTGTGTGATTGATGGTATGGCCTGATACTTAACTTCAGGATTAATTAAATTCAGCAAAAAGAAAGCTGAATTTCTTTTTTTTTTTAAAGGCCATACATCAACGCCACATTTTACCCTAACTCAATACTCTCACGCCACCTGCTTGCTCAAGCCATTAACTTGCCTGTTCCTTAGAATAGTTTGCTACAACGACAAATACAACATGTGTCATCCATGATTTTACAGATTTTTCTCTGTTTTTCATATTGCATATTTCCATTCAAAAAAAAGTCATATCGTATCGAATTTGTAATCATATATTTATGATAAATATAGTTTTTAATGACAAATTTGCACCCACGTTCTTAGGAGGTCTGCACTGACCAGCTCTGAACATTCAATCATCCGGAGCTGTCTGTTTAAGATTTTGTTCATAGCAGCCTTAGCAACTCGGGAAACTTTTAAGTCACCTTTCCCAAAAAGAGTCGTCCTCCTGACCTAGTCGACTCTTTGAATCACCCTCTTGAAAAAAGATCAAACAATGTAATGCCCTAGGGCAATTTTGTCCTTACGAATTCTTGGGACTAGGGTTTTCATCAAAATTTCTTTACTTGTTCAGTATAAGTTCACTCAACAGTACAGCACATTAATAAACAACATAGTTTTTATACCAAATATAGCACTGTTTAGTCAACAATAAGCAATAGAGTATTCCATCCAATTACAAAACTGTAATTCAACCACAATAAACTTGACAATAGTTCCAGCATAAAATCTAAAACTTAACAGAGTTCTGTCATCACTCTAATCTCCTACATAGTGACCTGGAATGCCTTGTGCTGGTCCACGGTCTGGAAAAAGCAGATACAACAGAGCAGGTTCTGGTTCAGGGTTGATCGAATAGCCTCAGGGCAATTCCCGAGCACTTCTCGGGGGGATTGACCAAAAGCCCACTGGATTATGAGTCCAGAAAGAGGACTGAGTCACCTCAAGAGAGACCGAACTGCTTTGAAAATTGACCAAGGTTCTGCGCAGATCATGCCCTAATTCTGTTTCCGAGCTGTCTCAAGAACACCTCCAACTCGGTCCTAGGAGCACCGAAATTGCCATACGGAATTGTTACGATTTTGGCCTCAGAACAAATCCGCACTAACTCAGAACGATCACGGTTGCCTTTCCTCGGGAAGTCCCGGCCTGTATTAGGATATTTGCCACTGTTTTGCCCCAGAATGAATCCGCACAGCCTCAGAAGGATCCCAATTGTATTGCCTTAGAAAGACTCGATCAGTCTCAGAAGATTGGTGACAATTTTGCCTCAGATCTTCAAACCAACACTTGCACTCTCAGACAGAATAATCCCTAAATAAAAAGAACAAATTTACTACAGGGCACAAATTAATTTTACTAACTAGTGGAATCTTGGTGAAATTAGAAAAAAGAGGTGTTAAACTCTCATAACCACAGCTCAAAAAATAGATGAGATTGATCCAATTTGATGATAATTGATTTGATTTTAACATTACTTTATTTATAGATTTTTTCATTGGTTCTAAAATGTGAGGGGTTGTGGGTACAACCCCAATTAGCCGACCCAATTTTTCACAATGTTACCCAACATTGGGAAAATTGAGTTTTTTTACCCTTCATCAAAAATATAGCCTACAGGGTCGGATAAGATCAGATATGGGCATTTTGTCCTTCCGTAGGCAATCAATTCAGAGGGAACATTACAAACAAAGTAGCTCAAAACATTAAAGTTGGTGAACGGAAAGAAAGCCAATTAGCTTGCCTAGAAATAGCCTGTCAAATGATATCAATGCAAACCTGTAAAGAGTTATCATGGACACTAAACTGCTTAATATCTAACCTAAAAATCTGAAGTAGCACTAACGCACCATTCTGACCGAAGAATTTTCATGCCTGACCACGAAATACTTTACCCAAGTAATCAATTAATGGAATGATTTCATATTTGAGAAAACATATCAGGCGCAACCATCGGCAAATGGCATTAAACCATGTCGATAATCATAACAAAGGACAGAAATCTTAGATTTTGACCAAACTATTTGTTTTACCTGCAATTCGAATTAAAAATCAAAGTTGAACGAAAAATTATATCTATATTGACCGCGCACCCACGAAAGGGATCTAGTAGAATAAAGCAAAATCATCTCATCGCAATAAAGAAACATTTCATGCACTGAATGCAATGCAAGAGAAAAAGATAGCATACCAAGTTATTCAGGTGGGCGGCCCTAGCTTGAGTTCAATTTTATCGATATTCCCGCAATTGTCAATTAATCCATGAATGATGAAGAAAAGTCACTCTTTTGACAGAGAAGTGACTGTTTTCACCTAATGAAGAAGCGGAATTTGTATTCCACCTGGGAAAAGAATCCCTCTTGCCCAGGTGAAGAAGATCGACCAGGATTCTACTGGTCAGGGAGCACAACCTAGATTTCATTCAGTGTAGAAGTCCATCTTTACCAGGTAAAGGAACACAGCTCGACCAGGTGAATTCGTCCACCATTCCACTTCTTAGGCAGTCGTTTTATTCTGTGCTTTCACCCCAGTATTCACCCTTCGACTCTCCTTGGTTGCCCTACGAGTCCCAAACCTCGCTTCCTTGTCCCCCACGATATCTGCTTTTTTTCCCTTTCTTTCCGCCGTTATCTCCTTTATTTCGCCATTTTATTCTTTCTTGCCTCCTTTCAATATATACTTTCCTACTCATTATTATTTGTTTTTACGCCGAAAGCGTTTATTAGGGGTAAGTTAATTTGGAGCCCTGGTTGATTTAACTGATCCCATGATGCTCATACACGGCTAACCGGGCAAAGGAAACTTCAAAAGACAGGTCACTATTACCTTTGCGAATGTTGTTTTCTCAAGATTAAACTTCGAAAGAGAAAAGAAATCATTTTAACGTTTACGGGGCGAAGTTTAAAAGAAATTATTTTAACCTCTATGAAACGTCGATGAAACCAATCAAATTTGTAAAAGTTAATTTATTTGATCTTTAATTTTATTAAATAGTTTATTATTTTATTTGATTTTATTAAATAGTTTGTTATTTTATTTGATTTATATTATCAGTTTTAAAGTATGGCTTTGTTTAAAAAAGAAAAAATAAATATATTATCTCTCTCGATTGGTGATGGAGTGTAATGCTATGGAAGTACAGCAGGTTTTCATGTGCTTGGCACAGCTGTGTCTTTCTCTTTTCTCACTGTAACAAACAACCTTTACCTGTTCTCGAGGAATATGGGAAGAACTATAACCCAATAAGTAAGGGTCCACAGGTAATACCTTGCTTCCTTCTGGGATGAGTATTCGTGTAAAGATAGGGTATGGGCTTGGTGAAATTGAATGGAATAAGTAATGGAGGGAAAGCAGGTCCGAGGGTGAAA
>APFE031749753.1:0-70857 GCA_000404065.3 Pinus taeda
TAGGTTGGGCGAACCTACTATGGTTTTCGGTCCATGGTTTTGGACGCGATGGTTTTCGGTCCATGGTATTGGATGCTTCGGCATGTATAAATATGTATTGTAACATTGAAAGGAATATAATGAAAAATCAAGCTGGTAGTCTCGGTTTGGAGATCCAGTGGGAAATCTCTGTGTATATGTGTTTTATGTGTTATGCTCTCGCATTTTTATTTTTCCTGTGATTTAGAATTCGTATGCAAGTAATTTCTGTACGGGGTTAAAACCTACAAATAGTATGGGGAATCCAAGTTGGGTTATAAGCATTCTGATGTAAAGCCAGCATGATTTATCAAAATATTTTGCAAGATCAATTTTGGGAATCATGCCTTTGAGATGACATGTGTGCATGAAGTGGAGGCCCTCTTGAGCGAGGCCGATAGCATCATGAATCTCTTTCTTGTACAAGAAAGAAAAATATTCCTGGGAGATATGATGAGATAGTATGGGGTGAAGACGATTGACAATGATCTTGGCTCCAATTTTATATATGCAATTACATAACTTTATAGGCCGGAAATAAACAAATGTGCGAGGGTGGTCAGATTTTGGTACCAGGGCAATGAATGTGGAGTTGAAAGCATCATATATATGACTTTCCATCCTGGATTCTTCTAAGACATTCAGTAGGTCATGACCAATGATATCAAAGAAGTTTAAGAAAATTCGATGGTACATCCATCTGGTCTAGGGCTTTTGTCTTTTCTGAACCATTTTAAAACAACTTCCATCTCCCCCATCGAGATTGGTTGTATGAGAAAATTGCCTCATTGTTTTCAACAAAATCAGGGAAATAGACCAACCACTTTGATGATTTCATCTAGAGTAGCCTCTTGAGGGGCCCTATACAGGTTTCAAAAATGGTTGATGTCGAGAGTGGCTAGATGGGGAAAAAAAGAGACTGACTGACCGAACTCATCCTCTAGCTCCCATATTGTGTTGATGGCTTTTCGACCACGAGCGAACTATTGGAATA
Organism: Pinus taeda; assembly: GCA_000404065.3. NCBI lineage: Eukaryota > Viridiplantae > Streptophyta > Pinopsida > Pinales > Pinaceae > Pinus > Pinus taeda. The sequence continues at coordinate 1,013 of APFE031749753.1, forward strand.
GTTTTGCGTTATCATCCCCAACATTAATCCATATGGCCCTGCTATGAAGCCTCTAGGATTCTTCTCTTTCCTTTAGTATTATGTTCCTATCAGATTGCAGCTGAATTATCCTCTCCTTTGATTCTTGTGTTTGGAAGCCACCATTCTGCTGATCATCTAGTCGAGTAAGTTCATCTTTGATAGATCAAAGAGAGGAGTCATCCCAAGTCCTTTTGGATTTTTCTAATTCGATTGTTTTACCCTTGATGATGTGGAGTTTGTGAGTAAAATTATGATATGCAGAGGATCCAGGAGGGGCAACTTTTGTTAGCCACAAATGTTTAACCAAATTGATGTAGGAGATGTCTTCTGACCAAGTCAAATTGAATTTGAATGGGCTATGTGGTTTGGAAAATGGACCAGAGATTTCTAGGTAAATGGGAGAGTGGTCAGATATGCCACCAGAGCCAACCCATTTCCTGTACTGGGCAATCTTCCCAAGAAGCACATCCTTGATTAGAAATTTGTTAAGTCTCCTGGCCAACATTGCATCAGCCATCCTCCAGTTACACCATGTAGGATTAATACGGGCAGATGGGATATCATTGAGATGGTGCTGATCTAATCATTTCATCATGGAATATGATAGGGGTTCAATCTGTGCATGTGATCGCCGGGATTCAGCATGGAAAATTGAGAAATTAAGATCACCGTCAAGAATGATATTGTCATCAAGCATGAAGAAGGACCAGAGGAGGGATTCCCAAAATTGTTGGTGGTTATGACACGATCCATAGGCATTCATGAGATGAAGGGCAAAGGCTGAGGGATTCTGATGAGATGTCCATAACCAATGCTCCATCACGTCGCCAAACATTGAGGAGCTTGGTGGGCAATGGATTAATGCCAATGACGATGCCTCCATATCGCCCACGAACATCGAGAGAATGGAAGGTCCAACAGGGAAGAATGGAGAACAATCTCGATATGATGTCCTCAGCAGTGCCCAGGGTTTCCTGGAGAAAAATTACATCCACTTTCACTTGATCCAGGAGTCGCCCAAGGGCTAGTCTTTTAGCGGCGCTAGCCAACCCGTGATAGTTGAAGGACATCCACTTCATCAGGGCCCTGATGAGGGGGCTTTCCTTGCTTTAAGTGCCCCATCGATCTATTGTTGTTTGCCCTCAGCAACTTCAATTCCAACTTGATGTATAGCTTTGTATATGGAGGAGTGACACCCACAATCAGATTTGGTGGCAGGGGACAAGGAGGAGGGACCCAAACCCAGAGCAGAGGAAGCTGTAGGCGGGTCTATAGGACGAAGATTGTATGGATGACCAAAATGAAATTCAGATGAGTCACATTTAGGGGTGGAAGGTCCAAAGTCTGGAAGAGCTAATGGGGGGGAGGGAAAGAAAAAGAAATAGGAGCAGATGAAGGGGGATAGAATGCTGGGGAGAGAGGAGATCCGTAAAAATATTCCCAAGAGTATGTTTTATCAATTGATTTGGGAGAGATATGATGGGAATTCAACGATGAAGGGTCATCTGGAATCATATGATATAGAGAGGTGACGTGTGAGGCCAAAATATCCAGGTTGTGAGTTTTACCTTGAAATATGAGATGATTCCTACAGATCCAAATGGTCCATCATATAAGGGGAGGGAGGTTCCTAAGCTTGGGGGAAGGGGCCTATTGCCACTAGGTGCCCCAGGCATCGATGATGGAAGGGCCAGTCCAATGCAATGTGATATCAAGTTGAGTATTGACCAGATTCTAAAGAGAGGAGACAAAGGAAAAACAGAGGAAAATATGCTCGGAAGATTCCTTCGCGGAGCAACAAAGTGCACACCAGGTTGGTCCAAGAAGGAAACGCTTCTGCAGATTCGAGCCAGTGGGGATGTTGTCTTTGAGAATGCACCACATCACCAATTTCAATTTGGGAGGGCACCTGAGCTTCCATAAAGGTGCCCACGACCAAAAAAATGCAGGAGGTCGTTACCTTCGAAGATGATGGGGTATCCATCCTTGGGAGGGTATTTTCCATGATGAGCATGAGCCCTTATAAGCTCATCCTCCCTTTCAGATATTCTAACATGTGATGTTAAGAGGGCCTCAATATATGAGTTCCAATGTGGATTCCATTGATCATGGATGTGAAGATCGAGGGCTGATAACCAAGCTTGATGAAGGATGGATATGTGTTTAGGGTCTGCAATATGCTAAATGTGAGTTATGCTAGATTATTCAAGAAAATGGATGAGATATTGTGGAAGAATGTGAGCCATGCCGGATCCAGACCAGGGCTATCGATGTGCACAGTTGAGCTTGATCCAATTCTCCAAGCAAGTCCTTGTTTGATATAGACAATGGATTGAGATAGTGAGCGTCAGATGGTGGATGCAGATAACCTATGATGAATAGGATGACGAATCCATTCTATAGGATGCAAGGGTTGAATGTATTTGTGAATGATAACTTTGGTCCAGAGATTATCTTCAATTAGGATATGCCATCCTAATTTTGTAGCAAGGGATTTCACGAAGGAGGAGATATCTTTTATTCCCCAACCCCCCCATTTTTTGGGCAATGCAATTTGATCCCATCGCAACCAAGCGAAATTTTTTCCTTCTTTGGAACCCCTCCAAAGGTATCAACTACAGAGCTGTTGTATTTTGGAGAGGATGCCTTTCAGTTTCCAAGCTAGTGGCATCTTATAGATAGGAGTGGCCTCAATGACAGATTTTATGAGAGTTAGTCGATTGGATCTAGAAAGCCACCTATGGTACCATATTTTCAGACGATTCTCAATATTTGCGATCAATCATGACTAGTCAGTTATTTTGTAGTTGATAGGCTTGAGGTGGAAGCCCAAATATTTAAGCCCATCATCGAATGTAGTATGGATGAAGGGGAATTTATGTAGGGAAAATCTAATCTCATTCTCAGAACAATCCAAGTCTGGTAATGTTGATTTTGTGAAATTACAGGACATTCAGTGGCCTTGCAAAAGAGGGTGAATATGGAGTGAAAGCGGAAAGATAACAATGGATCTATTCAAAAAAATGAGGACATTGTCGACAAAGAGGAGATGGGTAAGTATACAGTTGTCAGCAATCTTCATCCCTTTTATTCTGCCTCTGTTTCTTTATTCCGAGATGAGTCTGCTTCGACCTTCCATGATAAGAAGGAAAAGGAGAGGGGATAATGGACATCATTGTCGAAGGCCACGATCCAGATGGAAGAAATTTGTGGCGGAGCCATTGATCCACATTGTATGATATTGAAGTAATATAGCACATGATCCAGTTGATGAAGAGTATGGGGAATCCAAGTTGGGTTATAAGCATTCTAATGTAAAGCTAGCATGATTTGTCAAAATATTTTGCAAGATCAAATTTTGGAATCATGCCTTTGAGATGACATGTGTGCACGAAGTGGAGGCCCTCTTGAGCGAGGTCGATAGCATCATGAATCTATCTCTTGTACAAGAAAAAAAAATGTTCCTGGGAGATATGATGAGATAGTATGGGGCGAAGACGATTGACAATGATCTTGGCTCCAATTTTATAGATGCAGTTACATAATGATATAGGCTAGAAATAAACAAATGTGTGAGGGTGGTCAGATTTTGGTACCATGGCAATGAATGTGGAGTTGAAAGCATCGTATATATGACCTGCCATCCTAGATTCTTCCAAGACATTTAACAGGTCGTGACCAATGATATTAAAGAAGTTTAAGAAAATTCAATGGTCCATCCATCTGGTTTAGGGATTTTGTCTTTTTTGAGAAAAGATTGGTTGTATGAGAAAATTGCCTCATCATTTTCAACAAATCAGGGAAATAGACCAACCACTTTGATGATTTCATCTAGAGTAGCCTCTTGAGGGGCCCTATACAGGTTTAAAAAATGGTTGATGTCGAGAGTGGCTAGACGAGGAAAAGAAGAGATTGACTGACCGAACTCATCCTCTAGCTCCCATATTGTGTTGATGGCTTTTCGACCACGAGTGAACTATTGGAATAGTTTTGCGTTATCATCCCCAACATTAAGCCAGATGACCCTACTTTGAAGCCTCCAAGATTCTTCTCTTTCCTTTAGTATTATGTTCCTATCAGATTGCAGCTGAATTATCCTCTCCTTTGATTCTTGTGTTTGGAAGCCACCATTCTGCGGATCATCTAGTCGAGCAAGTTCATCTTCGATAGATCAAAGAGAGGAGACATCTTGAGTCCTTTTGGATTTTTCCAATTCGATTGTTTTACCCTTGATGATGTGGAGTTTGTGAGTAAAGGTATGATATGCAGAGGATCCAGGAGGGGCAACTTCTGTTAGACACAAATGTTTAACTAGATTGATGTAGGAGATGTCTTGTGACCAAGTCGAATTGAATTTGAATGGGCTATGTGGTTTGGAAAATGGACCAAAGATTTCTAGGTAAATGGAGAGTGGTCAGATATGCCACCAGAGCCAACCCATTTCCTGTATTGGGAAAGCTTCCCAAGAAGCACATCCTTGATTAGAAATTTGTTGAGTCTCTTGGCCAAGATTGCATCAACCATCCTCCAGTTACACCACGTAGGATTAATACAGGCAGATGGGATATCAATGAGATGGTGTTGATCTAATAAGTTCATCATGGAATTCGATAGGGGTTCAATTTGTGCATTTGATCCCAGGGATTCAACATGGAAAAATGAGAAATTAAGATCACCGCCAAGAATGATATTGTCATCAAGCATGAAGGAGGACCGAAGGAGGGATTCCCAAAATTGTTGGTGGTTATGACATGGTCCATAGGAATTCATGAGACGAAGGGCAAAGGCCGACGGATTCTGATGAGATGTCTATAACAAATGCTCCATCACATCCCCAAACATTGAGGAGCTTGGTGGATAATGGATTAATGCCAATGACGATGCCTCCATATCACCCATGAACATCGAGACAATGGAAGGTCCAATAGGGAAGAATGGATAACAGTCCTGATATGATGTCCTCAATAGTGCCCAGGGTTTCCTGGAGAAAAATTACATCCAATTTCACTTGTTCCAGGAGCCACCGGAAGGCTAGTATTTTAGCAGGGCTAGCCAGCTCGCGATAGTTGAAGGACATCCACTTCATCAAGGCCCTGATGAGGGGGCTTTCCTTGCTCTAAGTGCCCCGTCGATCTATTGTTGTCTGCCCTCAACAACTTCAATTCCAACCCGTTGTATATCTTTGTATCTGGAGGAGTGACGCCCACAACCAGATTTGGTGGCAGGGGTCAAGGAGGAGGGAACCAAACCTAGAGCACAGGAAGTTGTAGGCGGGTCTATAGGACGAAGATTGTATGGATGAATAGAATGAAAGTCATATGAGTCACATTCAGGGGTGGAGGGTCCAAAGTCTGGAAGAGCTAATGGGGGGGAGGGAAAGAAAAAGAAATAGGAGCAAATGAAGGGGGATAGAATGCAGGGGAGAGAGGATGCTCAGAGACATTTACCTCTAATATGCAAGATGCAGGTGGTGCAGATGACATATTAGATGTACAATGTAAAGGAGAATAGGGGGAAGAGGATGTACCCGCAGTAAATGAATGAGACCTAGCGATGCGAGGCGACGGGGGAGGTGGAGGCCGATGCGAGGATGCAACTTTTTGTGTGGCCGATGGTTGAGGCTGAGTCGGGGGAAGATCCATCCTATTCTTGTTGGTATCATGATGATCTCGACTGATATTTGATGGATTGTCTGTTGCTGAGGGTTTTGTGCGAGCATTGAATTTGGAGAGGAGCGGGAAGTCCTTCAAAAGGTGCCTAACCTTGTGGCATCTTCTACATCGAAATGATACCCCTTCATAATCCAAGATCTGGACTCTCGCGATGTTCCTCCAAGTGATCTTCTGATCCAAAATGAATCTTGAAACCTCTAAGTCTTCAAATATCAAAATCAGAGTATCGTAGAGAAACATTGAAGGAATGGTGGAAAACAGAGTTAAACAAAGAATGAAGTCTCATTGCGCCGAAGCCATCAGATCGGCCAGATCAACGACCCGGATTAAATTGGGATATCGCATCAGGAGAGGCCAGTGGAGTATATCGGAGGCAGCCTTATGGGAAGTGCGATCAACGATCCAACGAAACAACGTGAACTATTGATTGATCACGCATATCAACTACCAATATCGCATTGCATCGAACCAAAGGGAGGACTTCACACAGGCGGACCCGATGGAGCTATGAAATAAAACAACAAAGGATTTGAGTTCCATGGTAAGCGGTATTTCGGGCGGACTTCAGGTGGTAAGTGGTAGTGGAGAGACTCGGCTCGATTCCATACACTGGCCAACACGTAGCACGCTGTAGGAGAGAGAAAACCACTTTTTCGGGTGGGTAATCTCTGTGCACGTAGGTCGCCCGAAATGGCTGCCAGCCGTTGGATTCAAAGATCATGGATCAATGGTGGAGATTGAACAGACTACTTGATGTTTCGAGTTGGATACGAACTGTCGGATTGAAGGCAGATCAACGGTGGGCTTGCGCCTTGCGATGGCAATGCAACAATGGACCCAATAGAATTATAGGTCAGATTCTATATCATTTGAAGTCTAGCTTGGTGGAAATTCTCACTATTTTGGTGTATTCCTATGTGTAAACAGAGAAACGTATTCCCGGAGATTTCACTTGCGCCAGTGGTCCTTTCCATTACAAACAGGTGGCCTTGTTGATTCAAGCATTTACAATGATTGTTAAACAATCAAGAAGGAGATGAAGGGACATCGACTAGGAGCCATAGAGCCCGAAGAGGGAAGGCAAAAAAACAGGGCCAATAGGTTTAAAAGCCATGTAATGGTAGCACAAAAGAGGGGGTGGGGGTAGTTGCTCAGAGACAGAGAAGAGAGTAAGAGAAAGCAGAAGACAGAGAGCAAGAGGGAGAGTCTGTGCACTTTAGACTCGAGGATTTCGAGTAAATCCCTGTTGTTTTGTCACTATTGTGTTGAGACTCTATTTGAGCTCGCACTTGTAATATTCTTCTCTTAAAGACATAATATAGAGGTCGACACTGAAAGCTGGACCAGGAGACGTAGCCAAGAAGTTTGGTGAACTCCTTTATTATTTTGTTGTGTTGATGTGTGTGTTTATTATGTTTTATAATTGTTCATCGTCTATATTATTCGCAATCTTTTTGATCTGTTGCAGTAAATAATATAGGCATTCCTACACATGAGTCTGTAATACCTTAATATTGATTTAAGATCTCATTTTCAAGTGGTATCAGAGGATTTGGTTTTGGTTTTGTTAAGGTTAGACAAGCTTGTGTTGGATTTTGAATGCTAACTAGATTAAAGCTGAGACTAGGAGAAGGAGAACTTGTTGAGGCTAATCTAGAGATTAGAAGAGTCTATTCTCAGAGGAGAATGACAGAAGAAACTCCATTGGGATCAGAATCTCAATTTATGGAAGGTTTTAAGGCACTCCAAGCCATGGTGGAAGAGATGTATCTGGAATTTAAGAAGGGTCGCGGTGAAAACACTTCAATACTTAAAGCAGATAAAGGAGCAGAGGAACCTTTTTTAGTTGCCCCTCCAAAAGGCAAAGGCAAAGGGGAAATGCCTCCTCCACCATCTCCTCCATCATCACCTTCATCATCTTCTAGCTCTTCTAAGAAGAAGAAGAAAACTTCCTTAATCAAATTAGATGTGAAGTTTGATTTGCCAATTTATGATGGAGAAATTAATGTAGAAAAGATAGATATTTGGATAAGACAAATTGATGTATATTGCATGGTACAAAACGTTGATTTAGAAAGGAATAAGATTCAGTTGGTTAGCCTTCGACTTGGAGGAACTGCACTAGTATGGTGGGAGGCAAGACACAAGTTGATCTGCAAAAACATGGTAAGATCATTTCTACCTGGAATGAATTTGTTTTTGCTATCAAAAGCAATTCTATCCTTTAGCTTACATGCAGCAGGCAATGATGAGTTGGCAAACTCTTCGTCAGTTGAAAGGTTAGAGTGTACAGAGTTATACTTAGGAATTCAGAAAGAGAGATTTAACTCTAGGTATATCATTATACTCACCTGAGACTTTATTGAAGTATATAGGTGGTCTTCATAACTATTTAAAGCATACTATTCTCATGTTTAATCCCACTAGCTTAGATGATGTATTAGTTCAAGCCACACATCTAGAAGCTAGAGGTAAGAATGTAAACCTAGAGGTTGGGGGATCATCTCAATATTCTGTAAGCAAGAGCAAGGAAAAGAAGAAACTGAAATGGAAGGAGAGGAAAGCAAACACTGTAAAGAAGGATAAACCTTCATGCACTCATTGCAAGAAAGAAGGACACCATGAGGCACACTGCTGGTTTTTGCATCCAGAATTGAAACCTAAGAAGTTCGGTGGAAAGAATAAAAAGAATGTTGCAGCTATTCAACAGGACTTGGGATCAGATTCAGGCAATGAAACAAAGGTTACAGCCACAGGTATTAAAGGTAAAGATTTTGAAGCATCCACATGTAATTCTGCACAATCTATTGATAATGAAAGTAATGAGAGGGAAAGAAATGAGCTTTTTCGTATTAGAGTGATTTCCAAGCACAATAAGATTGATACTTTATTTGATAGTGGATCACAAGTAAATTTGATTTCTGAAACAATTGTAAAGAAGTTGGGATTACAAACAAAACCTCATGAGAAGCCATATCCATTAGGTTGGGTGTGTGATAAAAAAAAGCAAAAGTAACGAGACAATGTAAACTTAGGTTTGCTATTGGATCAACATTTGTAGATGAGGTTGAGTTAGATATGGTTCCATTGGATATATGTGGTTTTGTTTTGGGAAATCCATACTTGTATGATAGGAAAGTTATTTTCTATAGAGCTGAAAATAAGTATCAAATCACTAAAGATGAAAAGAAGGGTAACTATTCTCTCATAAACTTAGGATAGATGAAAAGAATTGTGAATTCAAGTAAGAAATTTTTACTAATGGTTGTAAAGGCAAAGGATCCTGAAAAATCCAATGCATTTGAAGGCTATGATTCTAAACAAAAAGTTGATTTAGTTAAAGTTGTTTCAGAGTATGATGTTCTATTTCAAGAAACAGAAGGACTGCCACCCAAGTGAGAAATAGTACATGATATTTATTTGTAGCAAGACGCTCCATTACCTAACATTAGAAGGTACAGGTTGTCAGCTTTAGAGAATGCAGAGATAAAGAAGTAGGTACAGGAGTTGCTCGATAAAGGGTTTATACGACCAAGCACATCACCATGTGGATCTCCAATCGTGCTAGTGAGAAAGAAATATGGTTCGTGGAGAATGTGCATTGATTATAGAGCACTAAATAAAATAACAATCAAGAATCATTATCCTCTTCCTCGTATTGATGATTTATTAGATCAATTGAAAGAAGCAGCTTACTTTTCTAAGTTAGACTTGCGAATTGGTTATCATCAGGTCATAGTTGCAGAACAGGATGCATGGAAGACTGCTTTCAAGTCAAAGCAAGGACTATATGAATGGTTGGTTATGCCTTTTGGCTTAACTAATGCTCCTTCTACATTTATGAGATTTATGAATGATGTACTTAGACCATTTATTGATGAATTTGTAATTGTTTATTTAGATGGCATTCTTGTTTTTAGTAAGACATGGGAAGACCATGTAAAGCAGACTTTAGATGTTTTAAAAAGAGAAAATATCTATGTAAAACTGTCAAAATGTGAATTTGGCAGAACATCTTTAAATTATTTGGGTCATATTGTAGGGGGTGGTGAATTGAAGATAGATCCCTCTAAGGTTGAAGTCATTGTGAATTGGCCTAAACCCAAATATGCTACAGAGGTCAGGAGTTTCCTAGGGGCAACACAATACTAGAGAAAGTTTATTGCTAACTTTTCTTTGATTGTAGCTCCATTATATGCTTTAACAGGATTGAAACAGGTGTTTAAGTGGGGAGGCAAACAACAGAAAGCCTTTAACACCTTAAAAGAGAAAATTAGTACAACACCAGTATTAGCACCGCCAGATCTTCAACATCCATTTGAGATTGAGACAGATGCCAATGACTATGCCATGGGAGCAGTGTTGATGCAACATGGAAAACCCATATGCTATCATTCTGAGACATTTACTTCTGCAGTAGTTAATTATCCCACATATGATAAAGAATTGTATGCATTAGTACAAAGTGTGAAAAGTGGAAACATTACCTAATGGGTAAAGAAACAATCATACATACAGATCATCAACCACTTCAATATTTGCACTCACAAACTAAATTGCAGTGATCAAGACATTATAGGTGGATGGGTTTTTTGTAGCAATTTCATCTTGTCATCATATATAAGAAGGGAATACACAATAAGGTTGCAGATATGTTATCAAGACCAATCATAAATTCATCTACTATACTTAAGCATAACTCATTAATGCATAAAAGTTACATTGAACAATATGCTCAAGATGTAGATTTTAAATATGTATATGCAACTTTAAGTCATGGCAAGCAAGTAGAAGAATTAGATTATTATGTAAAGGAACAACTCTTATATCATTTGGGAAAGTTATGCATTCCACAAACTAAAAGAGTTAACACAATTCGAGAAGCACATACTTCTCTCATATCAGGTCATTTTGAGGTAAGTAAAACAGTTACACAATTGCAAAGGTTGTTATTGGCCAAGAATGCATGAGACAGTTTCTAGATATATCAAAGGGTGTACTATGTGTGCTACAAGCAAACCAAGTAATAGAAAATTAGGCTTGTACATTCCACTTCCAATTCCTTCTCGTCCTTGGGAAAATGTTTCCATGGACTTTGTTGGGGGATTGCCAAAATCTAGAAAAGGTCATGATTATTTGTATGTTGTTGTGGATAGGTTCAGTAAAATGTGCATTTTGATACCTTGTAACAAGCAGGTTACCATTGAACAAACAACAAAGTTGTTCTTTCAGAATGTATGGGTTCATTTTGGTTTACCCACTTCTCTTATATCTGATCGAGATTCTCGATTTATTGGGAAGTTTTGATCAAGTTTATGGGAGTTGATGGACACCAGGTTGAAGAAGAGCACAACATTTCATCCACAAACAGATGGTCAGACAAAAGTGGTCAACAGGACAGTGATCCAGTTGCTCAGAGGCTATTGCAACAAGCATCCCAAGCTTTGGGATGAGCATTTGTGTTACGTGCATCATGCTTACAACCGTGCCAAGCAGTATTTTACTTAGAGATCTACTTTTGAGACTTGTTTTGGTTTTATAACAAGGTCTCCCTTGGATTTTTTCTTTGGTAAAGACATAGCAGTTGATGGACATAGTGATGTGGACAAAGCAACCAAGTTCATTGAACAAATCCAAGAAATTAACCAGGCAGTACAGGAATAACTGGAAAGAAGTCAAGCCAAGTACAAGGCAAGACATGACAAGCATCAGGTTGAGCATAGTTTTAAAGTTGGTGATCAAGTCTGGATGTTCATCAGCAAAGACAGAATGCAAGGTGAAGGTAAGAAGCTAAAACCAATAAGGTATGGACCTTTCAAGATACTTGATAAAATTGGTAAAAATGCTTTTTGCCTTGATTTACAGCTTATATACAGATCTATTTAGTTGTTAATGCAGAAAACTTGAGATTGTATGAACCATCAATGATTGAAGATCCTGAAGAGAAAAGTTAGTTGCCTTCTATCAAGGATGTGTTTGCCTGAATATCTCAATGAGTTACAGGAAGACACAGTTTTGGACAAGAAGGTGAGAACTATGCATCGAGGGGATGTTGAGTACCTGAGAGTAGGGCTCAAAGGTTCAAATCCAAGCAAAGCATGATGGATAGAAGTTAAACAAGTGAGGGAGTTGTATCCTCACTTGATCGATGCCTAAAAACAACCTTTTGGTGGTCCAAAAGCTTTTCTGTGGGAAGGCGTGATCCAAAATGGATCTTGAAACCTCTAAGTCTTCAAATATCGGAATTAGAGTACCGCAGAGAAACATTGAAGGAATGGTGGAAATCAGAGTTAAACAAAGAATGAAGTCTCATTGCACAGGAGCCATCGTATCAACTAGATCAATGGCCCGGCTTAAATCAGGATATCGCATCGAGAGAGGCTAGTAGAGTATATCGGAGGTAGCCTTATGGGAAGTGCGCTCAACAATCTAGTGAAACAACGTGAACTGTTGATCGAGCGCGCAAATCAACGGTCCAGATCAACTACCAATATCGCATCGCATGGAACCAAAGGGAGGACTTCACATAGGCGGACTCGAAGGAGCTATGAAATAAAACAATGAAGGATTTGAGTTCCATGGTAAGCGGTATTCGGGCGGACTTCAGATGATAAGTGGCATTAGAGAGGCTCCACCCGATTCCATACATTGGCCGACACGTAGCACACCACAGGAGAGAGAAAACCACTTTTTTGGGCAGGTAATCTCCGTGCATGTAGTCCGCCCGAAATGGTTGTCAGTCGTTGGATTAGAAGATCATGGATCAATGTTGGATATCGAACGGACTACTTGATGTTTCGAGTTTGATACGAACCATCGGATTGAAGGCAGATCAACGGTGGGCTTGCGACTTGCAATAGCGATGAAAAAATGGACCCAATAGGATTATAGGTTGGATTCAATATCATTTGAAGTCCAACTTGGCGGAAATTCTCACTATTTTTGTGTATTCCTCTATGTAAACAAAGAAACATATTCCCGGGGATTTCACCTGTGCCAGTGGTCCTTTCCATTACAAATAGGCGGCCTTGCTGATTCAAGCATTTACAATGATTGTTAAATGCTCAAGAAGGAGATGAAGGGACAATGGCTGAGAGCCAAAGAGCCCGAAGAGGGAAGGCGAACAGACATAGCTGATAGGTTTAAAAGCCATGAAATGGAAGCACAAAAGAAGGGGAGGGTAGTTTCTCAGAGACAAAAAAGAGAGTAAGAGAAAGCATAAGATAGAGAGCAAGAGGGAGAGTCTATGCACTCTTTTAGACTCGAGGATTTCGAGTAAATCCCTGTTGTTTTGTCACTGTTGTGTTGAGACTCTGTTTGAGCTGACACTTGTAATATTCTTCTCTTAAAGACATAATATAGAGGTCGACACTGAAAGCTGGACCAGGAGACTTAGCCAGGAAGTCTGGTAAACTCCTTGATTATTTTGCTATGTTGATGTGTGTGTTTATTATGTTTTATAACTATTCATCATCTATATTATTCGCAATCTTTTTGATCCGTTACACTAAATAATATAGGCATTCCTGCACATGAGTCTGTAATACCTTCATATTGATTTAAGATCTCATTTTCAGATCATATTCATATCCTGTTCCAATCCTTCCCTAGTGTCGATGTGAACCAGGATGCGAGCGAATGTCATCTTCCATGTTTGTAGAAAGGATAATTTGTCATAATCCAAGTATGTCCCGAGAGTATTGCCTATGCTACAAAAAATGTCTTCCGACCAGAGGTGCATTAGAATGTCGGGCAAATGGACCCAAACAGGTCTAGCTCCAAGATGTTCGTGCTCAAGATCAAATAAGGGGATCCATCGTTTAAGAAGAACATGTGCCAGCTCTATGTGCCAATATCTGGAGAGGACCCAATTGACCTGATCAAGTTGTGTAAAATGTAGGGCAAACCAACCTCTGGGGAGAGTGAGAATAGAAGGGAGCTCAGGGAGGATTTGCCCCCAAATTTCTGATATCCATTTTCATAGACGATCTGCAAAGAAATTCTGGCCTATGATCCTTCCAACTGGTACTTTGTTTGCAGTGCCCAACACTTCGGCCATATGTAGATTTTCTCCCAGAATTAGGTGATGTTCTCTAAGGCCCGATTTTACAGATTTAGGATTTTTGTGTGAAGTCTTGTGTATGGAGGGTTCAGGAGCGGGATCTGGCCGGGGTGGGGCAGAGGAGGGAAAAACCCTAGATGCAGAAGATGATGAAATGTCTATGGGTATGCCTTCGAAGCAACCAAACGAAGGGGGAGTAGAGACCGAGGGTATGCAGGCGGAATCGGTGATGGGGGGAGCTGCAGGGGAGAACAAGGGGAATGATGCCCTAGAAGATCCAGGGGTAGCAGTATATGAGGGTAATGCACCAAGTGGGGGGGAGGGGGGGGGGGGGGGGGGAATGGGTATCAACGAAAACGACATGAAGAGTGGAGGGAGATGAGATAGGCTAATCTAGGAAGGGCGGGGAGTTGTGCACGACGCCAAAGCATGAGTAAGGGTTAGTGGAATAATGGTGCCGGAGAGAAAATAGAGGCTCATATGCAGCGAAATGTGAGGCAGAGGAGGGATATTTCGGGAAGGTGGGTGAGATGGCTACCTGAGAGGTCATAGAAGGCCCTGAGACAAGGAGCTCCATCACCGCTGAACAAAGAGGGGAAATTAGCCAAATATCCGTCATGACATATGGGTCTTTCGAGATATCTAGGGGGTCTATCTCCATCTCAGCAGGTAGACACGAACAACTAGAGGATAAGGACATGCGGAAACTACCTCAGTGTCGAGATACATGCTCATACTTCCAGGTATTATGGAGGGCACCGTAACGGTCAAGGCAAAAGTAGAATGGCCGACAACAAATGCGACACGTTCCTGTGGCAGGGAGAGTAGAATGGGGAGGGAGCCGAAACCATTGATACTAAAACAAAATGTGTGAGCAAGGCTTCATCTGCCCGTTTCTGAACCATCACTATCTGACCCCAACAAAGCCAACCTTCAATCCTATATAATTTATTTATATTATATACCAGCACAAATCTTTTAAAAAAAAGATAAGGCTAAATACCTTTATAAGGTTGTGAAAAAGTTTTCAAATATTTTTTAGTTATTCATTTATACATATTTATTTATGTGAGTCTTTCAAACATATTTATTTATGTGAGTCTTTCAATACTTCGTATGCTTTTTTAATGTGAAAATTTAAAACAACTAAACTTATTTTTAAAATTTAAATAAATTTTTTTAATTATATTATTTATATTTAAATCAATATTTTAGAAATAAATGAAAGATTATTTGCCATTATTAAAACGTTGATAAGCAAAATTTTCAAAATGAATAGACTGAATGGGCGAGATTATTGTTTTACCTATTATGATTGGATGCCATAAGTTTGTAAGGACAAAATTATTATTTTACCTTTACTTCGTCAATTCAAAATGATTTTTTATTTTAGGTTATTGTGAATGATTGAGGAAAAATCAATTTAAAATTAAGTATAAATCATAATGTATTGAAATTCAATGTTTATTTTTTTAAATAATAAATATTAATATGTCAAAGTGGGTGTAGTTTAGGTAGTAGGGAGAAGTTGCTAGTATCTTCCTCACATGGGTTTTAGTCTGTGACATGTTTACTTTTTTTAGAGTAATTGGGGAATCATAAACAACTGAAGAATATATTTTTAATTCAACATGATAGATGGATAACATAAAAATTGAGTTTATGACTTGTCTCTACATAACATGCATGGGTTTTAGTCTTTGACATGTTTACTTTTTGAGAGTAATTGGGGAATCATAAACAACTGAAGAATACATTTTTAATCCAAAATGATAGATGGATAACATAAAAATTGAGTTTATGACTTGTCTCTACATAACATGCAGTGAATATAGAAAAATATGGAAGATAATATGTTACATAATTGCAACCTTGAAGAGTGTTGTAGACATCAAGTTGAAGTGTTACTGCTATAAGTTGTGGGAACACACTGTTGAATGTGATGACTTGTCCCATCACCCCCCTTCATGGACACTCCCATCTGGACCTATATATATATATAAAAGAAAGAATAATTTGTCACTTGGTTTTTTCTTCATGATAATCTACATTTTAAAAAGAAAATTCAATAAATTAAAAATGTAAGTAAGTTGCAATATAATTTATATTCTCTCCATAATAATTTATATTTATTTTTTTAAATAAATAATAATAATATCAAATTAATTAATTCTTTCCACCAAATTTTTATAATAAATTCAAAAATTGTCAAAATAATTGATATTTAAAACCTATCTACATCTTAATTTGAAATTATTACACAAATTAAATAATTTTATGTAAATTAAATTTATTATGTTGATGGGCGTGTCTATTTTAGAATCAATATACCTCCCATATGTAGCAACACCTCAACATACCTCCCATGGGTAGCTCTACTCAAGAGAAATGCAAAGCACCTATACATATTACAACTTAAGACTCAAAGCCTTTATTTTAACCCTCTATGTCCATGCTTATTATCCTTTTTGTTGTATCTCCTCACAAGAAGTTTATCTTAGGTCACATCACCCAATGTAATGTTTATGTATTGTCTTTTCTCTGTTCATGGTCATCTTTATCCTCTACGAGGAGGATTCTTTTTTGGCTATGTGCAGGTCTCCCTAGCGAGAGACCATCAGGGAAAAATTGCTTCAAGATGTAATTACCCATTTTTCCAGCTAATAGAATATTCACCTTCAAAACAAACTTCTAAATTAATTCATTTTATTAATTAATCAATTATTATTTAAATAAAATTATAATTTTAGTTAATTCTCTTTTTATTTTTTTATTTTTATTTTGTTTTTTTTGTATTCAGGTTTTTGTGATCCATAATGAATTAAGCAAAGTCTTTCGGTAGAAATCACCTAAGATAATTTTTTGGCCTACGCATTTCGAACCAACAAGTGTGGTTCATCATTAGGACCAGATGAAGAGACAAACCATGGCAAAGACTTAAATAGAGAGCAATGTAGATGCCATAATTTCAAGTAACAACTATATTTGAACAATAATATTTAAATTATGATATTAATTTATTAGTATATTAAAAATAAATATTATTAAGTAACGATTATATTAAATGGCTAGTTTTTGAAAATAATATTTAAATTATGATATTAGTTTATTAATTATTGAAAACAAATATTAATAAATAACAATTAGTTTTTGAAATAATATTTAAATTAAATATATTAAAATCAAATATTATTAAAAGCTTATTATTATTGGAAATAATCGAAAAAAAATAAAAATTAATAAAACAACTAACAAGAATGAAAAATCAAAGGCAACTCCAAACAAAGAGGGATGTCAAAAAATTATAAAAAAGAGTGAGGAACCTAATTTAAAAAAAAAATAATTAATGAAAATAAAATAAACTAAATTAAAATTAATTAGTGGAAAACAAATAAAATAAAACAAAAATATACACCACTCATAAATCTATATAAATATATATATTATTAAATAAAATAATCAATAAATAAAATAAGGTCAACAATAAAATATAGGGCTGAAGCTCATTAAACAAATAATAAAAATACTAAAAGACTCAAAATACTAAAAGACTCCTTTTAGTATTTTTATTATTTGTTTAATGACCCTCAACCCTATATTTTATTGTTGACCTTGTTTTATTTATTCATTATTTTTTTTGAATATATATATATTTCTTTTGACTTGTGTAATATTTTTGTTAATTTTAATATTTTCCATTATTTTATTTTAATTTAGTTATTTTATTTCAATTCATTATTTTCATTATTAAATGACGTCTATCTTGACTCATTTTTTATAAATTTTGACTTCCCCCTTATTTGGAGTTTGACTTTTCATTATTTTTCCAATTATTCCCATAATAATAATTTTATAATATTTGATTTTATAAATTAATTTAAATATGATTTTAAAAAACTAGCTATTTAATATAAGCTGTTACTTATAATATTAATTTTATAATTAATAAATTAATACTAATATTATAATTTAAACATTATTTTAAAAAAACTCGTTGTTTAATATAGTCGTTACTTAATAATATTTAGTTTTAATATATTAATAAATTAATATCATAATTTAAATAATATTGTTTAAATATAGTCGTTACTTGAATTATGGTCTCTACATTGCTCTTTATTTAAGCCTTTGCCATGGTCTGCCTCTTCATATGGTCTAATGATGAACCACACTTGTTGGTTCGAAAGATGTCCGCCAAAAATTTCTCTTATGTGATTTCTACTGGAAGACTTTGATTAATTAATTAATTCTTATGATTTTTTCAAATTTAGCAACATGAGTTGTATGATGAAGCAAGTGTTTTGATACTTATTAGGGACGACTCTAGTAATGAATTTTCTTGTTGATCACTATTAGCTTAGTATTGGCCATCGTAAAGTTTAGTATTGGCCATTGTAACTTATAATGTTTAACTTTTAAAAAAAAAATTATTTTTCACTATTATAATATTTATTTTTCATTATTAAATTTGTTTTATCAAACATTTGATTGGACCATAGCTTGAATATCTTAGACTTTGCACAATATAATGCAATGTGGATAAATGCCTCACATATTTTATGCCAGAATTTATGGATATCGTTGCAATATTCATAGTGGATTTTTAGATATTTGTGTAGTTGTTTTTTTTTATTCTTAAGCTTTGCACTAAAACCATCCAAAAATAAGATCCTTGAAAATAGCTCATACTCAAGTAAATAATATATTTTCCATCAATTACTTCCCAACATAATTTAAGCAAATCTTTGCATAAAAAATGGATAGGAATAAGATGTAAATAAATGTGCAGACTTAATAGTGGTTACTACCCACCAAAATTTAGGTAAGTCCATGTGCTGAGCAAACAATTAATTGATCCACTTCACATCTTAATGTATTAGTTCCTACCAAAGCAAGACTACAGGATTCAATTTTCCTATTGACTAGTATTAATTTAACATTGACCATGCCTATGGACAATTACTACCAATTCAAGTAATTAATATCTATATTTATTAGTCACTTAAGTAATTGAAGTTTGACTGATATTAGTGTAGCTTTGAATTATGCAAAACCTAATATTAAACTTTAGAAATAAATAACATATTTTTGTGATAATTTAAAAGATTAATTTGTAAACACTTGATTGGAAAAAAAATTTATGTCTTATGTCGGCCTTAATGCCATCTACCTCAATGTCACCAATAAATTTTGCTAACTTTGAGAAGTCCTTTAAATTATGCAAAACCTAATATTAAACTTTAGAAATAAATAACATATTTTTTATTATATTTTAAAAATTTTATTTATAAACACTTGATTGGAAAAAAAAATTGATGTCTTATTTCGGACATAATGCCATCTACTTCGGTCTCACCAATAAAACTTTGCTAACTTTGAGAAGTTATTGGTATTCACGGCTAGCTTATGCCATCATGCTTTACAGTTTGACATCATACCATATGTATTTATAGATGTAAAACCCATTATTTAAAATTGTGATTGTTCACTGAAATTGGAAATGTGTAGGCTAGTGAAGATGGATGGAATGCCATTTATACATGATTGTGATGCATCACCCTTAATCTTGTGATGTGAGGGCAAATCTAAGGCGGTTGGCGCACCAACTGAAGGTGGCTAGTACGCAACAATTGTCGATGGCAATTGAAGTCTAGGTCGCCCCATATAATATGACTCTTGACACAGTACAAGCAAACAGAAGACCCACTATGTCGACTACTAGGAAGAGTGTGTGGTTTGACATTTCTCATTAAGATAAAGAATCGAACGAATCCACACTATCACTTTTCTTCTGCGTGTGTGAAATGTAATTACTACATCAAACTCTTGTATGAAGTCTGCACTGAGTAAGGTCTATATAGAGTTCGCAGGAGCCTCATATGTAGCAACTTACACAAATGTGCTTTGAAGACCTGTACCACCAATGGTGGAGGACGAGGACGCGTAATTCAAACATATAGTGTATGGAGATTTTACAATTTATAATATGCAGATCAAGCTATCTCACGGGTCTAGACTAAGAACAGTCCAAATTTTTTGTTTACAACAAATTTTGAACCATTCTATATGATTGAAGTGGAAAATTTTTCTAGAGATTTTTTGAGAGTTAATGCGGTGACAAGGATTATGATTATGCTTTGCATTATGCTCAGTGTAATGGCTATTTCCTTTTTATATTTTGTACTTATTTTAATTTTTAATGATGAGTGAAGTGTTTGTGGTAATGAGTTTCTTCTAATAATGAGTCTCTGTCTATTTCCTTTTTATATTTTGTACTTATTTTAATTTTTAATGATGAGTGAAGTGTTTGTGGTAATGAGTTTCTTCTAATAATGAGTCTCTGTCTATCACGCTGTCTATCCTGGCAAGTTAAGGCAATGCACTTAATGGAGGTAGTGCCTTTTTCTTTTTTACTTTTATGGTAAATAAAGTTTTTAATTCAAAGAGCATAGTGTAAAGATGATTTCACCTCAAATGTAACTTAAATGTCTTTACAACATTAGTTAATTAATAATAGGTGGTGAAAATAACTGAATGCGATAAGTTTCAAGTGAATGATAATTTATGTAATCTTTTGATTTTTTGTACAATGAAATATAGATGAAAATTTATGTGTTTTATTATTGGGTTGTGCAATGGAAACAACACAACTAAATAAATTCTAATGTTCCTATTGTTATCAGATTTGACAATTTTTGTTTCACTTTTGCATATATATATATATAGCCTTTGCTTGTTAGTAACTTGACACATTGGAAATTGATAAAACAAAAGGCTATCAGTCTATGAAAATAAATTAGTCAACAAATTAACTATCACTGTCAAAGTATACCCAAGTGTTGCAAAGAGGCATCTAGATAGTGCAATCTAGCCTTAACAAGCTTGCTACTAAACAAAAATGACTTGTAACAAATAACAAAACATAAGTAAACAAAGTAGAATTGGAAGTCACCTTAACAAGCTTGCTACTAAACAAAAATGACTTGTAACAAATAACAAAACATAAGTAAACTAAGTAGAATTTGAGGGTCTTAATTGACACAGGTTCTACAAGGTTGCGGTAAATTAATCTAGAACCTGGAGCCACACTTTCCTCTATGTGCACTAACTTGTTGTTCATCTCCTTTAGCTATAACACCATGCTATCCAAGATCAAAAAAATTTCATCCTTAGCATCATTCTTGTGTAACATGACTCGGCCCAAGAGCAACTTCATATGCCAATAAAAATCGATTGCATACATATAATGGCTTTATTGCCTATGGGTGTGCCCCATGTCCGACACCCAAGCTGCCACTGCTTCTAGAACTTTAGAGCCAAGCATATAGTTACATTCTCCATCCAAATTAAATTCTAAATCGTTCAACTACTCTTTGATGCTCTACGAGAATTGTTCCTTGTAAATGCAAGCCAAGGACTCCACCTGTTGTCACATCCAAAAGCCCTGCAACAAGCAACGGTCACTACCAACTCTTTGACAATGAGCACGTTGATGCACAATAACAACAACAAAGGACATGTGAAGTGATAACAAATAACCAGAGAGAAGTGCATAATAAGAAGAGGGAGGCCAAAAGGGGAAATGTAGTAGAGGAGATATAAAACACAAAAACATAACCAGAGTGCCAGATAAGAGCTTACGAGTAAACATTTAGAAGAAATAGAAATCCTTGAGACTCTAAGTCGAAGGAACCACACTAAATAATCAACATTCGAACATAATAATGTAGGTGCATGCCTCTATATCGAGGAGCCAAATGCCATAATGCTAGGAATTCCAATTGCAATGGGGCATAATCTAGGTCATGTGCCGATTGTAGCAGGGATATAGTTCAACTTCCTAAAAGTGATAACCCACATATTAATGTGAATACCCATGCACTCGCTTATTACCTCATTATCTTTCATGGTTTGGAAGGGGCGCACATCAATCTCACTCATTGGAAGTGGCAACATCCTTGCCCTCCCCACCACAATTTGTATCCCAATCACCCATTACAAGGGAACAAAAAACATTATCTAAATGTTTAACCTTTCTTAATTAATTTTGAATACAATAGAGTTAGAAATTGTTAAAATTATATATTTAAATAGTTGAATATGGAATTTTTTACATCAAATCTATTTATATATTTAAAAATATAATTTAAGTAATCTACCAAAAAAACAACTTTCAAATTTTAAAAATATAATTTAACTAATCTAACTCTACAAAAAAAACAGAATACCAAACATGCTCTCCTTATTTAACATGTAGCCATGATCGGATTCTTCAACTTTGAACCACACTCTTTGGTTAGAAATGCGTCGACAAAAATATTATAATGTGATAAACACTTAACATAAATCACAAAAACTTCAAAATTAAAACATCAACTCCATGTAAATGAAGACCATACCCATCTAAATGCATCTCATGTCAAATTCTATAAAAAATTAAAATTTATTTAGATAATTTAATCTCAAAATCTGCTATAAAAAATATTTATTTATTTAAACCTTACATCATGAATAAATCCGTTGAAATCGTTTAATTGCCAAATTTTCTTTAAGAGCTCCGAGTTAACCCGAAGCGAATCATAACAAAATTGTGGAGACTCTTTACTGTTTTTTCTCGGCAGCGGCTGTTACGGACGTTTAAGGATTTCACCAGTGAAGTTTAATGCAAAGGCATTAAAATGCCCAATCTCAGAACATGTACAGTTTGCATTTACTGCACCAATTTAATCAAAAATCCGTGCGTGCGTGACCACCGCTGCCAAAGCTCCCACGATTCCCTGTTCTACTTTACAGAAAGCATTCTGGGTACCTGCCAGCACACTAAACCTTTCGTTTGCTGAGCTTTCATGTTCTCAGGCTGGAGGTTTGTTTGTTGTGTACGATGAAATGAATTGAAATGCTGTCCCTCAATGTGGTTCGATCTTTGGTCCTGCGAGATGAGGCAATAGAGCATGTTAACTCCATCGTCAAGGCCTCCTCTTTGCTCTATCTTCCCAAACAGTTACCCAGATGGAGGGGAATCAATGGCTCCAATAGCACCGGAGTGGGCAACAGTGGTTTCCCGTATTTGGTATTCGTACCTACAGAAGAAGTCATGAAGGATGCGCTGAGAGTGGCTGCCATTGCCAGGGACATAGGCATGGAGTTCTGCGGGGATTTGATCAATGGTCGCCTCGTATATTCATGGCCCACCCCGGGCATGGTAACCCACGAATCCATTTCTCTGCCCTTTCCTCGTCTCGCGGATGCCCAGCTTCAGGAACTCCATGACTTCGCAAAATTGAGCAGAGGGTTCTTCAGAGTCGAAAACCTTTGCCTCCCACTTCCCCCCTGTAATTCTTATTCTAATTCTCATTCAAATTCCGGGACGGGGAGAGAAAGGGGGTTTGGGTCTTTGGGCGTGAGGCTGAACAGGGAATTGATAAATAACATGGACAAGTTCACCAGAGTCATGGCAGGCGCTGGATGGAGTATGTTCAAGCTGAAATCCACGGACGAGATGTATTACGTTTACAAAAAGGTTGATTTCAAGCGTCGGCTTCAGTGGGACGGTTCGAACCCTACACCTGCTCCTGCGTTCAGAGCCCGGGAGCTACGGCTGCCGGAATTGAATCTTACAAGTGCTCCAACTGAGATCTTGGAATATGTTCTTCTCATGACAGATGAACTTTTCTATGTCAACCACAAATCCCCCTGTAATTCCTCCAGAATAAGAGGCAGCTTTTCTGCTTATAAAACGAAAAGCTAATTTATGATTAGCGTTGCGGCTAAAGTACATGGCTGCTTAAACAGATATATATGTTGTATTCAGTGTTCATCGATTGGGATGATTCATCTCTGTACAGGTGCGTTGTATATTTCTCTTTAGTTCATCTAATGAACAGGATCCAAATCAGGATTTTTTTAATGGCATTATTTTGCTTTTCTCCGATTCTGCAATCATATTTTACTTTCTAATGCTGAAGGTTGGATGCGCTTGTGAATTTAACAGCATTTCTTGTATGCCGTTTGTTTTCTTCCAATATGTTTATTCATTTTGGGGTTTTTAATCTCTTAAATATTTTTTTGAATTTTTGAATTGCACCCTTGAATCCCTGAAGCGTGAATGCGCTTGTGAATTTTACAGAAGTTATATCATGCTATTTGTTATCTTCCAATATGTTTATTATTTTGGGCTTTCAAATCTCTTAATATGGATTTGAATTTCACCCTTGAATCCCTGAATGATAAATGCCCTTATGAATGTAACATCATTTATTGCATGGCAATTGTTTTCCTCCAATATGTTTATTAATTTTGTTTGGCTTTTTAATACATTAATATGGATTTGAATTTCACCATTTAATTCCCGAAGGGTGAATGTGCTTGCGAATTTAACAGCATTTACTTCACGCCATTGGTGTTCTTTCAATATTTTCATTTTGTGCTTTTTAATTCCTAACAGCATTTACTTCATGCCATTGGTTTTCTTCCAATATGTTCATTTTTGGCTTTCTAATCCCTTAATATGGATTTGGATTCCCTCACATACCACGCTTTCAAAATATGGACCTCGATTAATCAGAAATTGCGGGCCAATTTTTAAACAGCTCCTATGCGCAATTTAAATCCCGGAAAACCGAATTGGAGTTTTAAGGAGTGCACCTCTGTTTCTGTTGATCAATTTGATATCTATTCTTTCACGCCTTTTGTAGGATCTCTTATTAAACTGCAGATGTGGACCTCTCAAGCTATGGTAAGAATGTGGATGCCTAATAACCATGGGTTGCGTTTGAGCCCTGAGCTTAGTCAACTCAAAAAGAAAAGAAAAGAGAGCTTTGTGAAGGGGTTACCATTCCACTTTAGGAATCTGGACTCTAAAGTAGGACGGGGAACTAATCTAGCTTAGACCCATCTAATCCTGGATCTGATATCACCTTTAGGTTGCATAACTAAGTTACAGTATTTGATATATCAGCGATTTGTTTGTATGACCTCAAGATCCATTGGTTTGTACTAACTCAAGATATGCAACATCAAGCTTCACAAGGTGCTTATCGAATCTTGGTTTAGATGTGTCTGGGTTTGTGTGCGTATTCAATGCTGTCCAATGTACCATCAAAATTCAATAAACCATTACACAAGTACAAAGAGAGTTGATGTATCACCACACTCATTCAGGTTGTAGAATGCACCTTGCTTTTCTCTGTGTGTAAATAGGCTCCTGTACGATAAGACCTATTTTGCACAGTATTCTGTTAATGCTGTAAGTTAGGGGTAAGGTCCAGTAAAACAAAATTTGGCAAATTTCAACTGTCTTAAAGTTGCTCCTGAGTCACTCTAAGAAACTTATTTTCTCTTATTTTATTTAATCTGCCGCAGTGCTCTGAAATTTAGTTGAGACAGCAAAGATCTCGTAGCCTACTGTATTGTTCATTCCAAATGTAGTGATATCCGTTTCAGACTCTTGGGAAAGCCAGTGTTCAGAAGCTTACCTTAAACAATAAGTCTCAGTTTTTTTTTTCAAGTGGATTAGGCTTCGATCATGTACTTGGTTATGCGTGATGTTTTAGTTAGTTTGAGCATTTTATATTTAATGATTATGGTATTTGTATTGGTGGTTGGGTTGTATGTTAAAGAACGAGTTGTCTTTAGTGTGATTTTTTGGAAGCTTTTTTCGGTGGGTTTTTCTGGTTTGATTTCTCTAAAATCTGACAGGAATTTATTGAAATCACAAGTTTGATGGGTAGCCCCTGCACAATCCAAGTGCCCTAGTGGTTTTTCAGGGTGCTCAATCCATATTTACAGTCAAAAAACTAGTTTAAATAACACAAATCAAGATTTCACCTCAGTTTTTTAAACCGGATTCCGGCACTGGAAAGTCCAAAAAATCACACTAAAGACAACTCCATTAAAAAATTCTGTCATCCTGATTTTATGTTTTATATGATCGTTATGATAAAAGGTTAAAAACAAATTCCAGTAGAAACAGAAACTAACATTGGCAAAGTTCCCGTACAAATTATAATTCAGTAAATATGATATCTAGTAGAATGAATGTCAAGATAAAACTATAGCTTTCTTTTCACCTACTTTGATGTAAAATTTGTTAGCTCAAAATTATGTTGTACTTCCCGCTAGATGCAAATAAAGGGTATATTTGAAATTTACAGGATACATTTTTCTGCAGCTCTTCCATGAATGGTAAAATGCTTGATCAATGATGTTCAAATCTGCACTTGGAGAACTGTATCAGAATATAATTATATCTGCTTGTGGTGGGGTGGAAATTTGTGCATTATCTCTAGGCAGCACTACATTTTGATATCTACGAGTCAAATTATGTTGCTGCATTTTTCAGCCATGTCTGATATATTAATTTGTTTGAGAGATGTGATTTTGCCCAAATAGAAGATGCAGAGTCTACGTTATCAGTGGTCTGCCTTTTTCAATAAAAATAGATTTGGATGATTTTGCCCAAATAGAAGATGCAGATTCTACGTTATCAGTGGTCTGCCTTTTTCAATAAAAATAGATTTGGATCTGACAGATTTATGTTTTGCTGCTGGGTACCTTCATCTTGGTGTCCATGATTTGGTCCACTATAGCTTGTTGAAATAAGGATTGAGTTCTATAGGGGCCATAGGCACAACCCACCTGGAACACGCTTCTCCCCATAAGAATATAGGTAGATCTTGATCATGCAGCATTGCTTTCTTTGCCCCAACAATGGCTCTGTTCTTCCTCTCTAATACTCCATTTTGCTGTGGGTTATATGGAACTATCAGCTTTGTCTTAATTCCAAAATCTGCACAAAACTCCTTGAAGGCATTTGAGATATACTTGCCTCCATTGTGAGATCTAAGCACCTTGGTTTTTCTCCCCATCTGGTTCTCCATAAAAGCTTTAAACTCTTGGAAACGACTGAAGACCTCATTCTTGGCATTCATAAAATAGATCTAGGTTTTCCTAAAACGGTCATCTATGAAGGTCACGTAGTAGTTGAACCCTCCAATAGACACCAATGACATGGGCCCACATACATTTGAATGGATCAAGTCCAAGATCAGCTTGGACCTGTTGTCACTGTTGGGAACCTCAGTCTTGGTGCACTTGCCCATGGCACACCCCTTGTACATGTCATGCTGATCTGTAGTGAAATCAGGGAGCGTGGTCACGGCATCCTTCAGCGCTATGAGTGCTCCTTGGTGCAAGTGTGCTATTCTACTATGCCACAATTACCCCAAGTCACGACTGCCGTTGCTCACCAATGCTTTGGTTGGCTCGAATTGAAGTCCATACATGTTATGCTGATCTGTAGTGAAATCAGGGAGCCTGGTCACGGCCTCCTTCAGCACTATGAGTGCTCCTTGGTGCAAGTGTGCCATTCTACTATGCCACAACTATCCCAAGTCACGACTGCCGTTGCTAAATGCTTTGGTTGGCTCGAATTGAAGTCCATACAACTTGTTCCTTCTTACTCCAAACACCTTTGTTGCCCTAGAGTTGGAACCCTTGGGACAAATATACACATTTCCATCTCGGAAAATCACCACATAACCCTTGTCCTCCAAGGCTGAAACAAAAATCAGATTCTTCGTCAAGCCTAGAATGTACAACACATCCTTCACTAGTAGAGGCTTTCTGGATTGCCTCTGACACTTAATAGTTCCACTGCTTGTTGGCTTCTGCTTGGCATTGTCACCAAACTCAATGTGGAAGTCCAAACTATGTTCCTTTAGACTGGGAAAGTAGTCTCTCACTCTAGTCATGTGACACGAAGCATCACTATCAATGTACCACACAATGGTGGCCATTGAACTAGAGTGAAAACTCATCCTCAAATCTGGCTGCAAACATGCCATCTTAGTTGTAGTAGCTACCTGCTTCATTTGTTTTGTTTTCCCTTTTTCTTGTTAGGGCACTGGCTGGCAAAATGCTCTGGCAGGTGGCAAACAAAGCATTTCACTTTGCTATCATTGAACTTCTTTTTATTGCCCTTCGAGGTAGCTCCTTCAATGAAGCCTTTCTTTGCCTTTCCCTTGCCCTTAGAGGTTAGGGCCATGTTCTCTTCCTCCTCACCCTTCTTTTGGCCTCCACGCTGAGACCCGTATAGGATCTCCTCATGTGAAATCATTCCACAGCCTTTTCCAGGTGGGAAGATGCACTCATCCCACAATACATGTCACAAATACATCCCATTGCTTTGTAAATCCATTGAAGGCTATACACACTGGTTCAGATTCAAGGGCTGTCTCTCCTACAACTGCCATCTCATCTCACACCCACATGATCCTGGTAAGGTAGGAAGCCACGTTCTCTCCCTTGGACATCTTGGTGCCATAGAGATTATCCTTTAGCACCATCTTCTGGTTCTGATACAGTTTGGTGAGTGCATCCCACATTTATTTGGCAGTCTTTTTCTTAGAAAGATGGGGAATCAGGTAATCTTTCACCCTGTCCAAGATGATCCTCTATGCCCTTGCGTCTTTCACCTCATGGAAATCTAGGGCAACAGGAGCTGACATTGTGACAACCACTGTGGATTTAGCAAAGCTCCACAACTTGTTCTCTTTGAGAACAACTGTGATTTGAACTTTCCGCTGAAGATAGTTTGAGGTTCCTTCTAACCTGTCTTCATACCTGGCATTGGATGCCATGGTAAATCAAACCTTTGTATAACTTTTGCTGAAAACTCTAGAAAGAGCACAAACCCCTTTGAGTTTGAACCTATGCAACGCTTGAATTTCTTTCAGAGTCTTTGTTCTGATACCATGTTAGTTTCACTAAGCCCAGCCAAACAACAATTAATATGCCAGTAAATTTTTAAGTCCAAAAAAATATTTTTTCGAAAACCCAAGAAAAACTAAGATTTGAAATCTATGCATAATTAACACAGCTGAGCTTCTAACAAATTATGCACAGAAGAAACAAGAAATCCAAGCACATAAACTTTTACACGGCTTTTACCCTAGAAAACCTCAGTGGGGAAAATTCAACAAGGAGAGATTTTATTAGGCTTCAAAGAAAATACTCAGCAAATAATTACAACAGCAGATCCGAAGAATGTACAGCCAAGAACAGCAACAGAAATCAGCCCTCTCTCTTCTGCAATGGTATGGCCTGAAGTATAGCTTCTCTCCAGCAGAGTACACAGCCCCTTTTATTTAGCGGATCTTGGCCTAGTAATAGAGAGTATATATGGGAGAAGATGAATTTGAGATTGTTGTTGCTGCACATTCTGAACATGATGCAAGATAGGCAATTTTGGTTGTTGGAACAACACATTTGGAGCATTTTGCCGAAGTATATGTTTCTATAGCTGTTTTTTTCTGCAAGTTGTGTGTGTCCAATTGAAGAAATGTTGTGGATGGTGTTGATGCTGGAAAATTTTCCTTTTTAGGGGGTTGTTGTGGCACATATTGCAGCTGTTGAAACTGAACAGGTTGTATTGGTACTAATTGCAAACACTGTTTTGGAGGGTCAATCCTCCTGATTTCTTGCAACACCGCTGCAACCAATGCTCTGTACACTTCTGATTGGTCTATCACAGAAGATTCAAATCTCTGTTGCATTTGCATCTGAGGATCCATGCCCAAGTCCTTGAAAGTTTAAAAGCTGAGATGTTTTCTAGCCATTATCTCCTCCCATCCACCTAAAAGTTATTTTTACATTGCCCATGTCATCTTTAATACAAAGAACAGGTAACTTCTAAGCATATTTGCTACCATCCTACCTCAATCATCAAATACACTTTGTTCTTAATTTTGCTGGAAGACGTAACAGCGACTAAATGAGGAGACTTAATGTGCACCCAATAATTTTTTAGGGTAGAAATTGTGCTTGCATGATTAGAAATGCCAATTTGACATTGACGGAGTTTAATTTCTCCAATTCCTTAAGATTCTACAATAGAAACCAAGAAGTCACGTCCTTCCTTGCATATCACTAATCCATGATTAACAAGTGGTTGTATAAATTCAAACACAAGCACTAGTTCAACCTCAAAGCAGAAGTTTCCCATCTCACTATTCCTCTTTTCTTGAGGTCTACCATTCTCTAGCCCATGTGTCAAGGCAGCTTGATGCTTACTGCATAGTGAGCGATGACTGGTATAATGGAATCCTAAGAAGATGTTGCTTTTATCATTGAGATTAAAGTCATGTTTAGCATAAGCATAAATCTCTCTAAACTGCCAAATGTTAACTGACCATTCTCAGCCTTGATTGTGTAGTGTGTGGATGTTATCTGATCAAGTTTGTAAAATACATGACGCTTGTTGCAGATCTTTCTTGGCCGTCAACTAATTTTATGTTCTCCAACTGAAAAACATGTGCCCTGAAAGGGTTGAGATATAGTAACATGTTTGTGTCTATCCACTACAAGATTTCCAAATCCCAACTCTATCTCTGGAGAGCCTTTTTGCACAACTGTTCATGCTGTATGGGAATCAACCTATAAACGTATAACTGCTTCCCCATGACATAAAACTTAGGCCACTGTTGGTGCAAATAATTTCAGCTTTCATGTTGGTAAGCTATTCATTTATATTTAACCAACTTTCTGGTCCAATGGCTCTTATCAGTCCTAGACATAGTGGACCCAGCGAAGTGAAAATTAATGTTTCATTGCTGTTGCAACCACTATGTTCCATTGATACAACTATCTGACTTGCTTCACATAGGCATTTTGATTTGGATTATAAAAGATCCCTATGCAAAATTAAAATTTGTTCAAAAATTTGATTATCGATCATTGAAGTACATGTGGTATATGCCAACGAGTGGCTTGTTGGTCGAAATGGATAGCATGACAACAATTACTTAGCAATTTGGCAAGTGGTCGTCATTGAAAGTTTTTCAAAATTTGATGTTTGATTGTGCAAATTGTAAAATCTTCCAAAAAGAGAGCATTTGATTCGATGCTTTCCAGGCATGCATACCAACACCCAAGAGTCAAGTTTCATTTTCGATATTCCTCTCCTTTCCTTTGATTGTTAACAAATTAAGGAGTACATCCCTGAATGTGGATTGTACCCATTGCATCACCAAAATAGTGCACCCCATCTGAGAGAACTATCCTTAAGGTAATAATATTCAATATCTTCTCCATTCACTGGACTATTTCCATTGTCGCTCTTAACATCTGTAAATCTTCCAGTTCTAAGAATGATCCTCCTCCTATCTTCATAAAGTTGAACATATTCTCGAAAACCTTCTTCAGGGGATTATTTACTATAAGATTTGCATAAATTGAGATATATATTAACGAGTAATAGACACGCTTTACCACTCTTATATCGTTTCTGCATCCATGGAAGATAATCTGCTCCCACAGGCCAAGAAAGTGTCTCTGATACCACTTCTATGAACCCAAGTAGAAAAATGATCTTATGACTGAAGTTTGCTCTGAATACTGCTATTATTTGGAGCTCGGATACCACCGTTATGTACCAAATTTGTTAGGGACCTCATTGTTCGGAGCACAACACTAATATGGACCTACGCCACCGCATTGGCATTGAGCTAATAGCAAGCTCAGCATAACAACAATAACATAGTTTCTCAATAACAATAGCAGGTTCAACAATGACTAGTAATTTCAAGAATAACAACGATAAATTAAAGAAAACTTGAGTTTGAAATTTTTTAATTGGCAGTGTCTGCAATACTCGGAACAATTATAGAGATTTCAGTACAGAGAACTCTCAAAAGATAACTCAGATCGGTGGAACATAAGTAGATAATATGCACGAAAATCTGATATGACTCTTCTAATCAATCGGGCCTCTGATACCACTGTTAATCAGCCAAGCCAGACTTCTGCAATTATAACTGAAATCTGGGAAAATGATGAGATATGAAAATCTTGGAACTAGAACTGAAATCGGAATACTATAAAGCAAACCCAAAATCTGAAACTAATAAGGCATTCACTAAGCCTAAATTTTCAACAGATTTAGCATGACTGATAACAATCGAAGGACCAATAGTTTGAAGAAAGTAAGTTGTCTTTCTAGGAAGTAGTTTGCAGTTGAAATAATTATATTTAACAAAAATACGTCTTGAGAAGGTATGGACCTAAACTTACGGTACGCTGCAAACTCTAGTCTTCCAGATTGCATAGTCTCTTACAGACTATTTGCAATAATACACTCCACAAAGACCCCTGCACTAATCCCTAAGCATATTTTTGCCAATTTACATATTAGAGGAATCCAAGGAATTACAATCCTTGATGATTGGCACTGAGTGGGAGTTACAAAACACTAAATATAGGTGGAGTTATTACAAAGGAGCTCACACCTGGGAGTAGGAGTTACTAAACACTAAATCATAGGTGGAGTTGGGAGTGGGAGTTACTAAACACTAAATCATAGGTGGAGTTACGAAGGATGTCACAAGTGAGAGGGACATAATGTGAACATGCATAAGGACAACCATTAATGGAAGCATGCGTAACAACAGCCATTATTGTGAGCATGTCGTATTACTAAAAGTGCCCAAGTAATATTATCACCAACAGATCTGGTTATTTCTAAACATCATAACAATTAGTTATTATTAATGACAAAGCTATCTTATTTGAAGGCTATCATGTAATTTGTAAATCACCCTGAATTCCCTGGCATATCTAACACAACATGGTATTCCAATGTTGATGATACATATTTTGAGAAACAAATTTTGATACATATGTTGAAATTTTATTATTATTATAGTTTTGATCCTTAAAAATATTTGAAATATCATCCAAGGATCATCAACATAAAAATAGTTTATGAATAACATGTATCCTAAACAATTTCACTATATTGTAAATTGAGAAATACCACGTAGCGTGATATTGTTGATAGCATTTTCTCAAAGATTACATAAATGGCATTGGCATATTTTGCTGACCGGTGAGTACACTCACTTTGGTAACATTCGAACAAGTAATTTTATAATTGTACTTAACATGATGTAATGGAATGACTTTATACTTGTAATTAACATGATGTTATGGAATGTCAAACATAATCCTGGAATGGCATTGGCATAGTAT
The DNA here is from genome assembly GCA_000404065.3 of Pinus taeda. NCBI lineage: Eukaryota > Viridiplantae > Streptophyta > Pinopsida > Pinales > Pinaceae > Pinus > Pinus taeda. The sequence continues at coordinate 33,794 of APFE031749753.1, forward strand.
GTAATGGAATGTCAAACATAATCCTGGAATGGCATTGGCATAGTTTTCTCACTTGTGAGGTAACATTCGAACGATTACTTTTATACTTGTAATTAACACGATGTAATGGAATGTCAAACATCTATGGTACCATGAATTGCCTTGAATGGCATTGGCATATTTTTCTTACCGGTCAGTGCAATCACATTGGTAACATTCGAACAACTAATTTATATTCGTAATTAACACGATGCGATGGAATGTCAAACATCTATGGTACGTACCATGAATTATCCATGCATGAAAGGCAAGAACATATTTTACTCCATGAATTGTCCATGCATCAAAGGCAACAACATATTTTACTCCATGAATTGTCCATGCATCAAAGGCAACAACATATTTTACTCCATGGCGAGTACAATCATCTTTGTAACATTCGAACAGTTAAGTTCATGCTTATAAAGAACACAATGTGATGATACTTTGAACGAGTATGGTACCATGGTCTTGTCCAAGAGCATTCTTACACTTTTGTATGCTTTTTGATAAATTCATTGATAAAATACTATAGATGTTTTAAAAAGTGTTTTTAGAATTTATGCCTATGTTTTGTGTAACACTTCTTCCTATCTCTTTGTACTATTTTGGGATGTGGAAAGTGTTACTTATGACTTAACCCAGCCTCCAAAGTTTGAAGATGTGGTTATCAAAAATACCTGCTCTCAATGTTTGTGAAATTAATTTCTAATAGCACCATTGTGTCAGCATGTTGATAGCTTTATGACATTATAAATTTCATTTTAATCTGACTCCTGGATTGAAAGTTATGGCCAATTGAAGTTACACCAATTCCATGATGCCACATAACATCCAGGCGAAACCACCAACCAAATCCAAGTGATTTTCCCTACTAGCGACATTTGGTTTTGGACCTATGCCTCTTTTGTTAACTTCTAGTAGGGCAGAGGGGGCCCTAGGATGAACATGGACTATTGATCGGTCCCATGCCCCAGTGCAACGATTTTCTAGTGGTATCTAATTAAATGAGGAACCCATGATCATGATCCCCATTTGATCTTAGGGTGATCATGGGCCATTGATCTAGGCCCTCTCACACTCACATTGCTCGAAATGCTTCTTTGATTATGAGACCTTATCAGGCCCACGTGGCACTGCCACGTTGACACAAGCATGTGGGTCCCATTAGTTGCAACCTTCATATGTTATGTAACAACTCTACATTATATTTGGCTCAAAAGAAATTTGGGGTTCATGCCATTGACCACTTTTGATGTAATGACTCGTCTACAATTACAAACAGAGTGTGAATATTAGCATACATACGAGCATTCATATGAAAACTACATATGCATGATCCAAATGTATTGCACTACTATATATATTGGTTAATATTGATTTTTTTTTTTTTTTTAAAGTCTAAGCTGAATCGATTATCAAAATAAATTCCTAAACTCATCATAGTATAACAAATATATTGAGTAAGGCATTGATATGTGTACCACCCTAATTTAACTAATTTATAATTAATTAAAGTAAATAAAAAATTTAATAAATTTTAAATAAAGTAATTTATTTAAATATATGATAAAACAATTTAATTAAATTAGAAACTAAAATTTAATAAAATACTATTGAGATCGAAAAGCAAATAAACCATTTCAATGATTCATTTAAATTAAAAATCAAACCGCATCCATCCAAAAAGAAAAAGAAAGAAGGGCCTATAATGGTAGGAGGATGACAATGAAGAGAAATAGGGAGTGGTGGAAGGAGAAGGCAGACAACAAGAAGGTTGGGAGATGGTGGAATTAAACATTTAAGGGAGTGAAGACGGCCATAACAAGGGAGGATTTATGGAGAATTATAGAGTAGAAAATTCTGATAGTGTTATTGATAAAAGGAAGTCTTAGTTCAATTGTTCTTGAAGTTTTGGGCACGGGGTCCAAAGTACCTCAAATTTGAAGTACTTTGCAGTTTGGTACTAAGATTGTGCTTAGTTTGGCAAAGTGATTTTGGTCGTTTTGGTAATAGTGACTGGGCAGAGACATCTTCAACAACAAAACCCCAGATTAGTATTCAATAGTAACATTGATAAATTATGTACAAAAATTTCAGAATAATATAGTCTGAGCGTAATATTGGTTATACCCTTAAATTAAGTTTTGGTTGTTTTGGTAATAGAGACAGAGCAGAGACATCAACCCTAGATTGGTACTCAATAGTAAAATTGATAAATTCTGTACAAAAATTCCAGAGTAGTATATTCTGAGCGTAATATTGGTTATACCCTTCAAATTCCTAATTTAAGGCCTAATAAACTGGGATCAGAGAGGGGTTTTCAAACCCGTTGGACCTTATGGGCTTTGCATACGTTTCTGTGTGAATCGTTATGACTATACCTAGCTAATTAAATCCATGGAACTAGTCGAGAAGTCTGGTAAATTGTTTTGGAAGTAGGTGTCAATCCTTGGATTTGAAAGCGAAGAAAATTCATACTAGCCTGAACATAGGTTCATGAATAATAGTTTCAGTGTCCCGAATTTTCGGTAAAACAAAAACAAATTCCATGAAATGCATATCATGCAACCCACTTTCATACTTCAACTATAAGATCCAGAAATGGCCTTTGGTAGATTTTAACTTATCCCGGTTAGAAATTGCAGTCGGTGAATGAGGAAATCGGAGTTGGTGAGTGAAGAATGAACAATTCTTAGGAGCATTATATTTTATTTTAAGCATAGGGAAGAACACCTGCAAATTTTTCTTTTGTTTTATTCAGTTTACTTTCGTCTTGGCATTCACGTTGATTTTTTTTTTTTTTTCCCTAAAATCGCTTGGGCACTGTGATTTGGACCATGCATTGGTCTACCGTTTCCATGAAGTATATAAAACACCAAATTTTTTCATCGATTTGCCAACCACAAAAGGAACATTAATAGCATAGGGGAGATTAAGGATTCTAATGGAAACAAATGTGTCACTCATGAAGAGATTTCTCGGGCAGCGTTCTTGCATTTTGAATCGGCCTATGGGAGGAGGGTGGTGTATAATGTGGAGGACCAGATATGGGGGTGGATGGATACCCATATATGTTTGATGATGATGCGAATGAGGAATTGTTCAAAGAAGTTACTGGGGAGGAAATTTTGGGGATCCTTAAATCTTTTAAGAAGGACAAATGTCCAGATCTTGATGGATGGACTGTTGAATTACTTACACATTTTTTCGACTTATTCTAAGGGGATATATTGGTAATGGTCGAGGAGTCAAGAATCCGAGCGTATATCCACCCACATGTAAATTCGACTTACATTACTCTCATCCCAAAGGCATCTTCCACTGGGACCTTTTCGAATTTCAGGCCGATTTCTTTGTGTAATCTTATTTATAAGATTATTTCTAAGGCTATAGCTGGCAAAATGAATCTTATTCTATCCAAATATATATCCCCTAAGCAATTAGTTTTCTTCAAAATAGACAAACCCAAGGCGTCGTCGCCATTGCTCAAGAATGCTTACATACCATACATATTAGAAAACTAAACGCTGATGTTATGAAGGTTGATATCCAAAAGGCATATGATTGTTTTCACTGGGGATACTTGAGAATGGTTTTAAACAAAATTGGTTTATAGGCCAGGAATTCAGAGTGGATTATGGCTTGTATTTCAAATGTGTGATTCACCGTTTTAATCAATGGAATTCCCACCAATTTCTTCGCGGTAGGCCGTGGACTCAGACATGGTTGTTCCTATCACCTTTACTTTTTATATTGGCCATTCCTGGTCTAAGTGTACATATTAAACATGTTGTGGAGACTGGTAATTTCGTTCCACTTGATATGGGCCGCAATATAAAGATATCCCACAATTTTTTTTGTGGATGATGTACTGATTATGGGCATGATTAATAGGATTGCGTGGAGCGATTTATCTTATATTTTTCACAGATTCGGGAGGGCTTCGAGGCTCTATATGAATCTGCTGAAATCAATTATTATGTATGGTAATTGCACACATGAGCATATTGAGTACATTAAGGATATATTTGATATCGGTGCGGATTCACTTGAGGGAGGATTGAAATATTTGGGATATATCATAAAACCCAACAAATACAAAATTATAAATTGGATGTGGCTGGTGGATCGATATTATAAGATGGTTTCGTGTTGGGAGAACATGTCTCATTGGGGGCTTGCATTACTCTTGCTCAATCGGCGATTACACAACTGAGTGTGTACTGGGCACACTTATACTATATTCCGGTTGCAATCATTAAAAAGTTGAATAGTATCATGGCACACTATCTGGATAGGAGGTATTATCAAGCAAAAATACCATTTGACAAAACTTGCCAATATCACCACTCCAAAGAGGATGGGAGGAGGGTGCGGTATCTTGGATTTGAGGCATTTTGGGGGGGCATTGTTACAAAAGGCATTATGGTGGGGCATTTTCGGCGGAGACGTTTGGAGTAATATTTTAAAACATAAATATTTAAAAGATCAAGATTTTGTTGTTTGGATGCGTTAGAATCTTATTGGGATTACTTCGAGATCGACTATTTGACGTAGCTTTAGGAAAATCAATGATTGATTTTTACAGAACATTCGCTGGGCATTTTGTTTTGGGACACTAGACTCTGATTGGACATGATTTCATTTTGGGTTTTAATAATGAACTCCCTATTTCGGAGGTGCTTATAAAATCCTTTCAAAATTTGGGAATATTCTATTGGAATCAGGTTATCTATGCATGGAATGGACAATACCCCATATGGCACACGACAAATGAGATGGGCTTGGATAAAATGCTGGTTGGGGAGTGGGAACATATACAATCGAAGTTGCGTTGGGCGGGCATATGAAGGGAGAATGGAGGTGACATGATTACTTGGCGGGGTAAGGTGAAGTCTGACTATGTTGTTGTGACGGATATATATTATACTCTATGTCTTCAAGGGTCACTCAGGTATGAGGTATGTGAATTTTACAAATTTTGGAAAACAAAAGTTCCCATTAAAATCATTGTATTTGTATGGCTTGTATGGAAAAACAAGAACTTAATTTGGGAAAATATACAGAAGAGAAATTGGCAAGGGCTAAGTATTTGTGTCTTATGTAGGGTTGCGGCAGAAAATAATGATCATATATTTCTCTCATGTCTGGTTTCTATGAAGATTTGGTGCCATATTGTGCAATGTATAGATTTCCCTCTAAAAGCTTCTCAGACATCTCACACTGTTTGGGCTGGTGGTGCAAACAAAATAGTATATGGAGGTCCATTCCTATAATATATTTTTGGGAAATATGGAGATGGTGCAACAAGATTATACTTGAAAATTTCAGAGAACACTCTTCAAGGGTTGTGGATCGCATGCTTGAATGGTATCAATCAACAAAAAATCACAAAAGGATACCATGGCCATTGATAAAAAGAAGTCGGGGCCTGGAGATATATACCTACCTGCTTTTTTTGATGGGGCAACACAAAGAGATGTTTGTGGTTGTGGTTTCTGGCTTAGGATTTCAGAGGAGCAGGAGTATTGGGTTCATTGGCACGTTGGCCGGGGAATAAACATGAAGGCTAAGATTATTGCTATACGGGGGTTACTATATTTTGCTACTTTTTTGGACATTCCAAGTATTCACATATTTGGCGACTCAAAGGCTATCATTGAACATATATTGGGGAATAGCAATATCACTCAACTTCATCGTCAGGGATGGCTCGATCGTATTGGGTCTTTATGGGGCTCGCATAGTGATTATTCGATTCAACACATCAGAAGGGAATTCAACAACAATGCTGATACATTGTCAAAGATGGAACTAATGGATAACATGGACGAGACTGGGTAACATTACAATGGATATGGAGACTTTTCCCATCCTTGGATAGGATATATATTTTATGTTTTTGCCTTATGTATATGATGGATATTATGGGCTATTTTATTTTTGATTTTTTGTAATTTTGGGTACACCACTGTTTATTAGGTTCACTGTGGTTAATGCTGATGAACCATATATGTGTTCTTTCATATGGGAATAATCATAATCTTCCTTACTATATTTCCTGTTATATAATGATGAGATAGAGTTGTATGTCTACATATTATGTGGACAAGAACTATATTGAGGAGATGTACATGTGTATATGCTTCTATATGGAGGCGATTTCAAGATGTATATGATATTTGGACATATGTGCTAGTTTATACATATCAATATAAATATAATGTTGTTTTTCGCTGAAAAAAATGCCGTTAGCTTTGTGCGGTTTCATGTGAAAAGGGAATGCTTTGTGCAGTTTCATGTGAAAAGGGAAATGCGTTGCATCTTGCATTGTATGGAGGGGGTTAGATCTCCATGATTGAAAAGAGTGGTTGAATGAAATTGAGAATAAATTTAAGGAGTGAGGGTGAGTGCAATAAGATTGATGTTATGATATGTTAGTCTCGCAATTGATACCAAACTGCTTCAATTATGGTCGTTTACCCCGAGTGGTTGGGACGGCCGGCTTATCGCCTCCCCACTCGGGTTCAAACCTCGCTGCATGTTGAGCTACTCCGCAGCGTATTGTACCTATTCCACTCCGCTGCTCCGCAACATATCGTGTTAATCACACTTCAGTAAATATGTATAATGTATAAAAAATTGTGATTATCGGGTTTATCAAGCTTCTTCAAGAGGGCCTAACCCCCTTTATATTTAAAAAAAATCATCATCATTATTATACGCATCCACTGGTATTTAAAGTTTTTTCTTAAATTGTCAGGTATTCCAAATTTCCAAATTTGTGTCACCATTGATGGCTGTGAGTGTGTTTTCATGTCACCACTCTCGTGGATTTCGAATCCTAGGACATGGAATTGAAGACGTGGGAACTGTTTGGCATCCCACATTTAAGCACCCACCTTTTTTATTTAAATACTCTATGCTAGTAGAGTGTTCATTATCAGTTTGTATGCTGAAGATGCAGTAATATGACAACGCCTCCCCTTGAAGTTTAATTCTTCGTGAATTGTATTTCACTGAATGAGATCTTATGAATACAAGTCGATTAGAGGTATTGAAATTCGTGGAATATTTGAATATTTTGTTGCTTTTTTTTCAATACCCATCATGAATCCTCGTGTGAATGCCCTATACGTCCGGTAATTGATGTTACCGGTCAATTTGACAAGTTGGTTGGCTTTCAAATTCCAACACATCGTTTCCTTTCAAACTGAACGTAACGCTAAGTTTCGGGTCAGAAAAGTGTAATTGCTTTTTCCTGGATTCAAGTATCCCCCACTGGATGGACAGTCTAGAAGCTTCTTCATGCTTAACTTTGGTGTATATGGTATTATATTTCATTTATATATATATAATTATATTTTTAAGTAAAATTATCTAGAATAAATTTTGGGTATATATATGTGAAAATTTATTATGATTCAATTATCAAATCAACAATGGGGATAGTTATTATTCGCTGCTATTAACAAATTTAGTTTGACTCGTCACTATTATTCAAGGAAAACAACCACCTGAAATTACTTATTAGTGTTCGTTAAGAGGATAGGCTTTCGCTCATGCTAAATGACTATGGGTTTTAGGCCATTAACTTGTTTTTTTGAGCAGCGGAAATGTTTTTCTCCTAATAGTTATGTACTTTTGTTAATTTTGATATCAATATATTAGTAAGCCAATTTAGCTTTACACCAAATTTAAAGAATGTATTTGGTTGTTAATGATGGAGGATACAATTACCTGGTCCTTCTTAAATTACCAGAAGAATTTTTCAAATTTGAGGATGATGAATTAAATTTGGACATAATATTGAGTATGGTCTATCTGTTAGGATATTCCGATACATAAGAAATAGTCACTGAATCTTTGGAGTGCGTGCTTACTTGAGAAAGCCCTTTTTGCCTACAAAACAAAAAATCACACAACCCAAAATGGACATGCAAAAAAAACCAAACTTTACAGCTTGAAGTTAGATTTCGCTGGAAATTAAATACTTTCCTCAATGTTTTTGATTTTCCGAGATCACACTAAGACATTACGGAAAAGAGCACACGCATGAGAAAAAATTTTCATTCGTGTTTTTGATTTGCCTAGATCACATAGGGTCGCGGAGCAAAGAGCATACGCAAAAATGAAAGGTATAGAACCAGTAATAAAAAACAAAGAGATAAATAAACCGAAATAGACACAAAGATAAATAAATCGAAATAAACAGAGAGATAAATGACTAAAATTGCAAATAAAGACTATATACCTCAATATCTTAAACCGTCTCTCCTGTTTCCAAAATGAACTCTATCCGCCTTGTTATTTCCCTTGCTGCCTCTTTCAAATGGGAAGTCCATTAGATGGATGTTAATTTTCCTTCTTGCATGAAGAAATCTATATGGAACAACCTCACGGCTTTATACAAACATACTCCAACCTTGTATGTCGGCTTAAGAAATCCCTTTATGGTCTCAAGCAAGCCCCTAGGTGTTGGTATGCCAAAATGGATAAATTTCTTTTAGATACTGACTTTTCTAAGTGTCATTTTGACAATACTGTTTACACCAAGAAAGTGGGTAAGTCTCCTATTATTCTTGCTCTGTATGTTGATGATCTTATCCTTACCGGTAGTGATCCCAACCTTATAAACCATGTGAAGTCCAGCCTTAAAAAGCAGTTTGAAATGACAGACTTAGGACACTAGCATTATTTTACTAGTCTTCAAGTCTTGCAATCAAAGGAAGGTATTTCCCTTTCCTAGTCCAAGTATGCATGTGATTTTCTACGCCACTTTCACATGGAACACTGTAAGCCAGCCCCTTCTCCCTTCTAGTCTGGATCCAAACTTTCAGTCACTTGTACTTCTCCTGAAGTTGATGCTACCTTATACCGCCAGCCTGTAGGAAAATTTTTGTATCTGACCCATACTTGTCCGGACCTGTCCTTTGTTGTTGGCCTTATTGCTCCGTTTATGCAAAACCCACATGAAAGTCGTTGGAAAGAAGCTAAAATAATACTTCATTATGTTTGAGGTACAATTCATTTTGGGATTCATTAAAGTGCAAAAGCATCTATTCTATTGCTTGGTTTCACTGATTCCGATTGGGCTGGTGACCTTGATGATCAGAAGTATACTGTAGGTTATGTCTTCACTCTTGGTTCTGGACCTATTACATGGGTTTGCAAGAAACAAAGTTCGATTTCTCTTTCTTCAGCAGAAGCAGAGTATCGTGGCGCTATAGAAGCTAGTAAGGAAGCCATGTGGCTTCGTCAGATCTTGTTAGAGTTTGGCTCTCAACAACAACATCCATCTACACTTTGGTGTGATAATCAAAGTGCAATTCAACTATGCAAATATCTAGTCCAACATCAGCGCAACAAACACATTGAACTACACATGCACTTCATCAGAAAGCTCATTCATGACAATGTTCTTGAAGTGCAATATTGTTCAACTGATGATCAAGTTGCAGACATATTTACAAAGGCTCTCACAGAGGCGAAGTTTACTAAACTTCGATTTATGGTTGGAGTTAAAGAAGTTGTCACTAAGGGGGGATAGGCTCTAATGTCTCCTTCCTTCTCCTATTGTGTCATATTTGTACATACTTCAATCTTATCCCAAGTTGTTCTTGGCTTTTCACCAATTCTGCTTTCATACTCAATGCTGCACAATCATCTACCTCTAGTTTATATAGATTCTTCACCCAAATCCCTATCCTCTTGGTCTGACCCGTGGCTATGTGTCTTAGGAACCCCTTTCCTTTACAGAAGACAACATCGTAGCCTTTTTCCTCCAACATCGCGACTGATACGAAGTTCTTCTTCAGTGGAGGCAGAGACATCACATCTGTCAAGGTGAGAGGAGCTCCATGTTCCCTTCGAAAAGCAACCGTGCCCACTCCTGAACCACTATAACTTCCGTCGTCACCCATCTCTATGCGCATCTTGAGGTCTTTCTCCTCCAAGGCACTGAATAAATTTTTAACACTGGTCATGTGGAATGAGGCTCCACTGTTAAGATACCAGACACAACCCATTATCGATGACACCATGCATGCGATGAGGGTAAAGTCCATTTCGAACTGAGAAGCTAATGCCTCACCTTCTGATCCTTCCGAGGATCCCTTCTTGGACTTCTTCCATGGGCAATTAGTCGCATAATGTCCCATCTTGTGACAATTAAAGAATCTTACTTTAGACATGTCACCCTTATCCACTCCATGAGAAGAATTTGATTTGAAATGGGAAGCCTTCCCCTTCCCTTTCCTTGCCTTACTTGCTAAGGCTACATTTTCTTCATCATCATTCTTGGATGAAGAACCATCTCGTTTGCTTCTCCTGATCTCCTCATGCATAAGATCTGACCAAGTCATTCCCAATCCGACAGTTTCTCCCTTCTATTCACAAAGTCCTGGTAGCTATTCCAACTCTTTCGAAGGCCAAGGAGAGCAAGGCTCACCATATCATCATCAGCAGTAGTTATTCCCACACTGCCAAGCTCATCTCTGTAGGTGGTGAGTTTGTTCAGATATGTGGAAATAGTATCGCCCTTCTCCATCTTGATTCTTCGAAGCTTATCCTTGAGAGCCAATTTCCTCTGGTCGCTATTGTTATGGTAGAGGTCCTTCAATGTATTCCACATTGAAAATGGAGTATCGTTCCCATGGAGACTCTAGACAATATGGTCTTGAAATCCCTCAACGATGATTCGTCTCACCTTCGCCACAAACTTCTTCCACTCAGCCAACTCTGGTGCATTAGTTGAAGCTAGCTTTGGGATTTCTTGATCAATGAATTCCTCCAAGCCATTGTCTTCTAATACGACCTCCATTATATATTTCCATGCTATGTAATTCGAGCTACCTTCCAAGGCATACTCGAGTCTCAAGCCATAGAATGCCATTGGCCAACTTTGAAGTATGATATGAATTCAATTTGCACCTGCAACCCCGAACTTCAAACTTCGAATTCTGTTCTCAATATATTGTTCACAGGTCCGATACCATGTAGAAAATCTGATGGTAGGTTAACTCAATAATGAAATATAAATCAAAGCGGAATACTATAACCTACTTCTACTATCAATTTGTGGAAGCTTAAAGATCGAGCTGAAAAATATAATCAGAAGAAAAAGAATCAATGGCATAACACACATGAAAATACTTTGGGGAAAGCCTCAGCTAAAACCCCCACACTATTCTATTATCATATATGGTGGAAATACATAGGAATTATACAAAGCCTTAGCTCTCACAGCTAGTTAGCTCTTAGTACAATCCTCACGGATGCTCACAGGGAATCTTGGATTCTCTCCAGCCTTCCTCTCTGCGCTTTAATCTCCTATTTCTTTGCGTTGTTACTTGTGGATGATTAGCCTATTACCAAGTGGATGATGAACCTTCAAAACTACACAATCCTCAAGGATCAATCCTTGACTGCATGCATGAGTTTTATCCATGTGAAAACACATGCAACTGATAGTACAGTCCTTGAACGGTAATCTCAACTGGGTCATTCTCAGAATAGACATGCATGAGTTTCTGATAAGGGAATTTTTAGTTAACTAGAGTAGCACTAGTTGAGTGCATTAATGCATCAACTGACTGTTAAGTCACTATTATTTCCTCAAATAGTTTAGGACTAATTTAACTGGACTTAACTCAGTAAACTAAGTTAACTAATTACAACTCAAAATAACTCAACCTTATCTCCTTAATTTAAGAGATAACTCTTGCATGATTTCAGAAAGATTTCTAACTTGAATCTCTCCAACTAATTAATTTAAAATAAATAAATTAATTATTTCCAAGTAGTTGTTATGACTAAATTCGATTTTGATTCATAATTTAATTCAAGGACAAATTAAATTGGAATATTCTTATTGCCATATTTCAACACTCCCTCTCAACAAGAAAGGGATTATCTGCCACCCCGATCTTGTCTCTATGGAACTCGAATTTACACTTTGACAATGCCTTTGTCAAAATGTCAGCATCTTGCTCCTCTGTCGAAATATACTACAGTAACATGATTCTCCTCGCTACACAATCTCTGAGATGATGATACTGGATGTCGATGTGCTTGGACCTATCATGAAATATTGGATTCTCAGAGAGCTTGATACAACTCTGATTATCACAATATATCATAGTTGGATCCATCCTCTGATCAAACAAACCAACTAGGATTTTCCACATCCAGATGACCTCACATGATGTCTGACTTGCAGCCATGTATTCTGCCTCAACTGAGCTGAGTGCAATTGACCTCTGTTTCCTGCTATACCAAGGCACTGCCACTGACCCAAGGTTGAAAATCCCTCCTGATGTTCTCTTCCGATCTGATGGACTCCCTATCCAATCTTCATCAGTCAAGCCATGTAGCTTCACTCCCTCTGTCTATCTGTACCATAATCCATACTGAGATGTGCCTCTGAGGTATCTCAATACATGCTTTGTTGCCTTCCAAAACAACTTGGTAGGCTGAACCATCGCTTGACTCAGCAGGTTCACTGCATAGCACAAATCTGGTCGTGTGTTAACTAAGTACATCAGTGAACCCACAAGCTGCCTGTACACAGTAGGTTCTACTACTTCTCCTAAATTAGCATCCTCATTCCTTTAGTTACTTGCTAGAGGAGTTTGTATGGGCTTGCACTTCTCCATGTGGAATCTCTTGAGTATCTCGTTGTCATACTTTCCTTGAGACACAAACAACTCCCCATCCTTCTGCCACACTTCCATGCCAAGGAAGTAATGCATGAGACCCATGTCTTTCATCTCGAATTCTCTTGCAAGGTCCTCCTTGCAAGACACAATCAAGTGATCATCAGCAATCAATATGAGATCATCAACATAAAGTACGATGATCAACAACTTACCTTACACCACAATGTGTTACAGGTTCACATCTGCTTCACTCTTTGTGAAACCCAACTTGGTGAAGTAGTTGTCTATCCTGGTGTACCAAGCACGAGGTGCTTGCTTTAGCTCGTACAACACTCTCTTGAGTCGGCACGCATGCAAATCACAATTGAAGGTCTCAAAACTTTCCAGCTGCTCTATGTACACCTCTTCCTCAATCTCACCATTGAGGAATGCAGTCTTCACATCCATCTGATGGATCTTCCAACCCATCTGTGCTGATAGTGCCAACATAGGTCTAATAGATGAGTACCTTGTGACAAGAGAAAAAGTCTCATCATAGTCAATTCCCTCGACCTGTGAAAAGCCACGGGAATAAATCTTGCCTTATGCTTCTCCACACTACCATTGACAACTTGCCTTACCTTGTAAATCCAATGGGAACTCACAACTGACTTGTTCTCTAGTCTTGGAACCACGTCCCAAACACTGTCACGAATTATGGAGTCATACTCCTCCACCATAGCATCAACCCAAATCAGCTGATGCACTACTTCCTCAAAGGAAGATGGCTTGGTCTCAACATATTCCCCAACAAGGGCCATGTATCCAGTGTATCTCTCAGGTGACCTCCTTTGTTTGTGCTGAGGATATGGTGCTCCCACATTCTCTCTTGCATCCTTCAACAATCTGTCAGCTTCTCTTGTGCACTTTCGTCCATCTTTGGAAGACTCTGCTTGAGTGGATGTCTCCACTCCTAAAACCTTTGCATGCGGCTGCTCCGCATTAATCTGAGGATCCTCCTCTTTAGGAACCAACCATTCCTCCATAGCTTGTAGTTGGAGCTCCCTCTCAAGGGAAACTCGCATGGCCTTCTACTCATTAAACTTGAGATCTCTATGAACCACTGTCTTCCAACTCGTAGGAAAGTACACCTGATAGTTGTGAGGTGTATCAATGTACCCCACAAGTATCCCCAACTCTGTTGTCAGCTCAAGCTTTTTTCGTGCATCCTTTGTCACATGGCAATATATCGATGAGCCAAAGATCCTGAAGTGACCCACAAATAGTCTCTTACCGGAGAAATTTTCCTCTAGTGTCTTCATCCCATATATGCGATGTGGGCTTCTATTCTGCAAATAGACTGCTATGTTGCATGCCTTAGCCCATAAGTGAAGTGGTAGGCCTTGGTCATGCAACACTACCCGTGTTGCCCCTACAATAGTTCTATTCTTCCTCTCGGCCACCCCATTCTGCTGTGGGTTATGAGGTGCCGTCAACTTTCGTTTAATTCCTTCCACTGCACAGAAGTCCTTAAACTCTTGAGAGATATATTCTCCACCATTGTTGCTTCTCAAGGACTTGGTATTCTTCCCTTACTCTTTATCGACCAAAGCTTTGAACTCACAAAACTTTGTGAAGGTTTAGTCCTTCTTCTGCATGAAATAAATTCAGCATTTACGAGAATAGTCATCAATGAAAATCAAATAATACCTTTGCTTCGCTATGGATGCCATCGAGAATGGTCCACACACATCAGTATGAACTCACTTTAGGGTAGTCTTCGCTCGACTGTCTTGATCATGAAAGGAAGACTTGGTGTACTTTCCCAAGGTACAACCTTTGTATGTGTCAACTTGCTCAAGTGTACCTTTGGGAAGCCCTGTAGATATCTGATGCATTATTTTCAAAGCCCCATGATGCAAATGGCCCAACTGCCTGTGCCACAATTCACCAATTTCTTGGCTTTGCACCAATTCTGCTTTCCTACTCAATGCTTCACAATCATCTACCTCTAGTTTATAAATATTCTTCACCCGAATCCCAATCCTCTTGGTCTGACTCGTGGTTATGTGTCTTAGGAATGCCTTTCCTTTACTAAAGACAACATCGCACCCTTTGTCCTCCAACATTGTCACTGATACCAAATTCTTCTTCAGCCCAGGCACATAATTCACATCTGTTAAGATGAGAGGAGCTCCATGCTCCCACCAAAAAGAAACTATGCCCACTCTTGAAACACTATACTTTCCATCGTCCCCCATCTCTATGCGCATCTTGAGGTCTTTCTCCTCCAAGGTACTGAATAAATTTTTATCACCGGTGATCCGGATTTAAACAAGAATGCAACAAATTACAGATATAACCATAAACACAGATATGTAGTGGAAATAATACTTTATTTCATTAATGTAAAACATTGAAATATATTTACAAACAGAGATGGAAATAAACCAGCGAGGGCGATGGTAGCTTTATCTCTGAGAAGAGATGTGGCGGCTACCTGCCTCTAAACTGTGTTACAATGAGGCTCGAAGGCCTATTTATTGTTGAAAAACAATGGAAAACCCTTAACATCCCAAAACCTAACCCTAGAAGATGAAACGCCAAATTGTGGGCCCTGTTTTGGGTAAGTTGGTACATCAACTTCTCGGGGTCGTAAATTTGGCACCCGATCTTCGTTTGACGTGTACAATAGCTCATTAGAAATATCTATCCGAGAAATACAACTTTTGGAAGAGAAACATCGGTCCATGGACCCATGTTGCTCCCATATTTCCAAAAAAACGTCGTTTAGGGCCTCAAAACGACTCTGGAAGTTTAGGACTTGAAAAACTGCTAAAAATAGTAAATTGTGCTACAATTACGGAAACTGAAAAATTAAAAGAGACAGTTGTGGGGGTCCAAGTGGGATAGGTGGGTGGCCACCAACATCCACCTGGATCATTCCTCCCCCCTTAGGAAGCAATGGTCACTATTGCGTTGAGTTCCTCCATCCACTGAACTTGGTCCCTAGTGAGTTGTTTTGCAATCTCAGAGGTGTCCAGTAATGGTGGGAAAAATGGTCGAGGGTAGTACACAATGAGAACTTGGTGCAGGCGAAGGAATGGAGGAATGTTGTACTCCAAAGCATTATTTCCGACAACCTTGGTATTGGTGTAAGGACCATGTCGAAGTGGTCTGAGCTTCTGATGGGCTCTTGTAAGGCGTTCTTTCTGCAGATGTAACCAAACCTTGTCGCCCACCTGAAACTTGTGTGGTACCCCTGTGGGTGAGGAGAAGTTGTTCCTGTGTTCTATCATGACCATATCCCTTTGTTACTACTGCTACGTGGAGGAGACCTTCGCAAGGGTCATGGATGTGGCGATGATCTTCCCCTTACTTTGTGAGCGAACCAGACAGAAAATGAATTTCCTAGTCTAGGAGACGATCTTGCTGCATTTCTTAGCAGAGATCAAATAGGTGGCGGTAGGTGGGGCTACCTTCGGTATCCGGTATAATGAATTACCCAAAGTAATAATAACAGTGCGAGGCCTTGACTCATACATAACATGTCGCCTCCACAAGTATGGTTGGCGAAATAGTACATCACAAACATCCAGAGGTGCAACATCACACAATACCTCGTCTGTGGGTTTGATGTTGTAGGGAAGGTAGCACTACTGGCAAACTCGGAGATCTCATCCTTGTGAAGCCATTTGATACTGTACAGCTATGGGTGTGGTGTAGTCGGTAGGCCCAACAGCTTCACGACCTCTACTGAAATGAGGTTCTTTTGGATACCATTGTCGATAATGAACCCTTCACCCACATTTGTGAGTGGAAAAGTCGCTTCCCCTCCTTTGGATCTTCGGGGTCATTCTTCTGGATCTTGGCGGTGACAACAGTGGCATTGGGCTCTGCATAAATGATCTACTTCCCTTTGCCATTCACCTTGTCAGGTTTTGATTTAGGTTCAGAACATGTATCTGATTGTAAAGCCTTTAACTCGGCCACCAGCGACTTTTTGGTCCGACACTCACTTGTGTTGTGAGTGGGGCTCTTGTGGAAATCACACCACTTTCCTGTGTCCTTCTTTGACTTCATGATGTTGTTATTTTCTTGCAGCTTCGATGGGTTGTCTTGGGTCACCCCACCTTGGCTTTGTCCTTTAGTCTACGGATTCAGAGATCCAAAGTATCCCTTCTTCTGTTTTAACTTTTGCTCGATTTTGACGATGTATTGGTACGTTGTGCCAAGAAAGGAGATGTTCAAGAACTCCATCTCTTCATGAATGTACTTGTGTAGGCAGTCGCGATATTTGAGTACCAAATGCAGCTCAGAATCTTTGATACCCAATTGTGTGTGAAGGGTATGAAAAATGTTTGTGAACTCTGGCACATTTTGGTCCCTTCCTTGCTGCAACATGGTCCACTTTATGTATTTGTCCTCATAACTTTTGACAGGGTAATACTGTTCCTTAATGGCATCCCGGAATGAATTCCAAGTGAGTGCGGCTAAAAATATGTGCCCATACTTTTATCCTTCTGCTCGCAGTAGGTTTCCCACCAGTCCTTGATGTGGGGGGCTGCTTTGAGAAGAGTGAAAACAATCTTTTCCCGACTCGAAAATTCATTAACAGAAAAATTCCCTTCTAGCAGATTTAACCATTTATCTATGGCATCTGCATCTATTTGACCCTCGAATATGGGTATTTCAAAATTAACTTGTACCTTAAACAGTGTGGTGTTTCTAGAGTAGCTGTTGGAAGTCAATGTGTCGCCTCTGGGTAGCTACTAAAG
This sequence comes from Pinus taeda, assembly GCA_000404065.3. Classification (NCBI taxonomy): domain Eukaryota; kingdom Viridiplantae; phylum Streptophyta; class Pinopsida; order Pinales; family Pinaceae; genus Pinus; species Pinus taeda. The sequence continues at coordinate 51,231 of APFE031749753.1, forward strand.
GATCTGGGCAAAGTTGTCCATCATTGCGTTCCTTGGTCGCTCGAGGGCTTCTTCGAGTAAGATTTTGATAGGATCTCCTGCCCTCTCTTCTTTCTTCTCATCTGCCATGGGAGGCCGTCGGGATTTGCGAGATTGATCTTGCAAAGGTTCGACTAGTTCAAGCCCTAACTCCTTATATCCCGACCTCATTGGGGACATGCAAAGAAAAACAGAGAAAGAGCAAACCGCTCTGATACCACTGATCCAAATTTAAACAAGAGCACAACAAATTACAAATATAACCATAAACACAGATATGCAGTGGAAATAATACTTCATTTCATTAATGTAAAACACTGAAATATGCTTAGAAACAGAGATGGAAATAAACTAGCTAGGGCAATGGTAACTTTATCTCTGAGAAGAGATGTAGTGGCTACATGCCTCTGAACTGTGTTACAATGAGTCTTAAATGCCTATTTATTGTTGAGAAACAATGAAAAACCCTTAACATCCCAAAACCTAACCTTAGAAGATGAAACGCCAAATTGTGGGCTCCGTTTTGGGTAAGTTGGTACATCAACTTCCCGGGGTCGTAACTTTAGCACCCGATCTTCATTTGACACGTACAATAGCTTGTTAGAACTATCTATCAGAGAACTACAACTTTGGGAATAGCATCATCGGTTCATGGACCCATGTTGCTTCCAGAATTCCCAAAAAAAGTTGTTTAGGGCCTCAAAACGGCTCTGGAAGTTAAGGACCCGAAAAACGGCTAAAAATAGTAAATTGTGCTACAATTATGGAAACTAAAAAACTGAAAGAGACAGTTGTGGGGGTCCAAGTGGGATAGGTGGGTGGCCACCAACATCCACCTTGATCAACCGGTCATGTGGAATGAGGCTCCACTGTCAAGATACTAGACACAACCCATCATCGATGACACCATGCATGCAATGAGGGTAAAGTCCATTTCGAACTGAGAGGCTAATGCCTCACCTTTCGATCCTTCCGAGGATCCATTCTTGGACTTCTTTGATGGGAAATTAGTCGCATAATGTCCCATCTCATGACAATTAAAGCATCTCACTTTAGACATGTCACCCTTCTTCCATCCATGAGAAGAATGCGATTTGGAATGGGAAGCCTTCCCCTTCCCTTTCTTTTCCTTACTTGCTAAGGCCATATTTTCTTCATCATCATTCTTGGATGAAAAACCATCTCATGTGCTCTACCTTATCTCCTCCTACATTAGATATGACCATAGTCGTTCACAATCCGATAGTTTCTCCCTTCCATTCACAGAGTCCTAGTAGCTATTCCAACTCTTTGGAAGGCCAACGAGAGTGAGGCTCACCATATCATTATCGGAAATAGTTATTCCCACACTGCCAATCTCATCTTTGCAGGTGGTGAGCTTGTTCAAATATGTGGAAATAGCATCACCCTTCTCCATCTTGATTCTTCGAAGCTTATCCTTGAGCGCCAATTTCCTCTGGTCACTACTATTCTGGTAGAGGTCCTTCAATGTCTTCCACATTGAAAATGGAGTATCCTTCCTACGAAGACTCAAGAAAATATGGTCTTGAAATCCCTCAAGGATGATCCATCTCGCCTTCGCCACACACTTCTTCCACTCAACCAACTCTTGTGCATTAGTTGAAGTTGGCTTTGGGATTTCTTGATCAATGAAATCCTTCAAGCCATTTTCTTCTAATACATCCTCCATTCTATCTTTCCATGCTATGTGATTTAAGCTACCTTCCAAGGCATACTCAAGTCTCAAGCCATAGAATGCCATTGTCCAACTTTGAAGTATGATATGAATTTGATTTATATCTGCAACCCTAAACTTCAAACTTCGAATTCTCTTCTCAATATAGTGTTCCAAATTTGATACCATATAGAATGTTCCCCTACTGATCTAGTTCTCTAAGACCATGTAGAAACTCTGTTGTAGGTTAACGTGATAATGCAATATAAATCAAAGCAGAACACTATAACCTACTTCCACTGTCAAAGTTTGCGGAAGCTTAAAGATCGAGTTGAACACATATAACCAGAAGAAGAATAATCAATGCACAATACACATGAAAATACTTCGGGGAAAGCCTCAGCTAAAAACCCCACTATCTGTATTATCATACAAGGTGGAAATACATAGGAATTATACAAAGCCTTAGCTCTCAAAGCTATATAGCTCTTAGTACAATCCTCACAGATGCTCACAGGCAAACAAATCTTCTCACCAACCTTCCTCTCTGCCCTCCAAGCTCCTATTTCCTTGTGATGTTTCTCTCGGATGATTCTCCTTTACCAAGTGGAAAACCAATCTCACACACTGCTCTAACACACAATCAGAATTGCAAAATCCTCAAGGAATGATTCCTTACTGCATGCATGAGTTTTTCTTTATAAGAGAACACATGAAACTGATAGTACACTGTCCTTGACATTAATCTCAACTGGGTCTTTCTCATAATAGATATGCATGAGTTTATGATGAGGGAATCTTCAGTTAATTGGAGTACACTAGTCGAGTGCATGCATGCATCAACTGACTATTAACTCTCTATTAGTTCCTCAAATAGTTTGGAACTAATTTAACTGGACTTAACTCAATAAATTGAGTTAAATAATTACAACTCAAATATAACTCAATCTTATCTCCTTTATTCAAGGGATAACTATTGCATGACTTCAGAAAGACTTCTAACTTGAATTTCTCCAACTAATTAATCCATAATGAATTAATTAATTATTTCCAAGTAGCTGGTGAGACTAAATTCGATTTTAATTCACAATTTTAATTCAAGGATAAATTAAAATTGGAATATTCTTGTTGCCATATTTCAATACATTTATGCCACGTAAATAAAGTGCTTGATGTATTGAAAAAAGAAAAACTCTATGTAAAATTGTCAAAGTGTGAGTTTGGGAAAAACTCTTTGGTGTACCTAGGTCATGTTGTTGGTCATGGTCAGTGAAAAATGATCCTTCTAAAGTTGAAGCAATTGTAAATTGATCTAAGCCTACTAGTGTAATTGAAGTTCGCAGCTTTTTAGGGGCAGTACAGTACCGGAGGAGATTTATTGCCAATTTCTCTATTATTGCAGCACCTCTACACACACTGACAAGTGTAAAGCAAGTCTTTCAATGGGGAGGAAAGTAGCAGAAGTCCTCCGAAGCATTGAAAGAGAAGATCAACACCGCACCGGTCTTGGCCTTACCAAATCTCCAACAGCCATTCGAGATTAAGACAGACACCAATAGATATGCCATGGGAGTTGTACTGATGCATCAAAAGAAGCCGATATGTTACCATTAAGATAAATTCTCTCAGATTGTGATAAACTATCCCACTTATGACAAGGAGTTATATGCCTTGGTCCAGAGTGTGAAAAAGTGGAAACACTACCTGATCAGCAAGGAGACCATCATCCATACAGATCATCAGCCCTTGTAATGTATTTAGTCACAAACCAAGTTGCATGAGGCTCGTCATTTCAGGTGGATGGGCTTTCTTCAGCAGTTTCATCTGGTAATAAAGTATAAAAAGGGCACTAGCAACAAAGTGGTCGATATTCTATCTCACCCTCCTATTTCTGCTTATGTTATTTTGCATAATGCTTCATTATCTTTTGAAAGTTATGCTGAACAATATGCTAATGGTGATGACTTTAAGGATATTTATGCAAAACTAACCCATGGTTCATAGGTGGACAACTATCACTTGCAGGGGAAATTGTTGTATCACCTTTGTAAATTGTGCATACCCATAGGGGAAAGGGTACATGTAATCTGGGAGGCCCACACCTCCCTTGTGTCTTATCATTTTGGTGTTGAAAAAACTTTTTGTCATGTACAAAGTTTTTGCTTTGGGCCTCATAGAAGAACATTATGACTCGCTATGTAAAGGGATGTGCGATGTGTTCTATTTCAAAGCCCTCAATAGAAAACTCAAGCTCTACACATCACTCCCTATTCCGAGGCATCCATGGGAAAGTGTGTCGATGGATTTTGTAGGAGGTTTTCCTTTGTCTAGAAAAGATTACGATTATTTGTATGTCATCGTTGACCATTTTAGTAATATTTGTATTTTAATGCCTTGTAAAAAGCAGATAACTGTAGAGCAAACTACTTATATTTTCTTTCAACATGTTTGGGTCCATTTTGGGTTGCCCACATAGATTGTGTCAGATCAGGACTCTCGCTTTCTCGGAGAGTTTTTGACTAGCTTGTGGAAGATGATGGACACCAAGTTGAAAAGAAGCATGACATTTCATCCATAAACAGACGGATAGACAACGGTTGTCAATCACACTGTGGTACACTTGGTGCGGGGCTATTGTGGAAAACATCCTAAGTTGTGGGATGAGCATCTTCCATATGTTCAACATTCTTACAATTGAGAAGTGCACTCATCTACAAATCATTCACCATTTGAGACATGTTTTGGTTGCTTGCCCAAAGATCCTTTTGATATTGTCTTTGGAAGGGAGGATGACTCCAGTGGACGTGATGACAGGGAAAAAGCACAGTGGTGCATTCATTGGATCCAGTTGATTCACCAAGCAGTGTAGGAGCAATTGGAGAAAAGTCAAGCCCGATATAAGGCTTGACATGACAAATGCCGAGTCGACCATCAATTTCAAGTGGGCAACAAAGTTTGGTTCCATATCAACAAGGACAAAATGAAGGGAGAAGGGAAGAAGTTGCAACCAATCCAGTATGGTCCATTCACCATCTTGGAGAAGATTGGAGACAATGCCTTTCATCTTGATTTCCCGATATATATGCAAATGCACTCCATAGTGAATGTGGAAAACTTAAAGCTTTATGAGCCACCATTGATTATGGACACCAAATAGGTGGGATTAGTTCCTACAGTTGATGATTTTGGACTAGAGTATCTCGATGAGTTTCCTGAAGATATCATCCTTGACAGAAGAACCAAGACTTCACGATGGGGAGATGTGGAATACCTTCGAGTTGGTTTCAAAGGGATGCACCCTAGCAAGGAAAAATAGCTAGAAAAAGAAAGAGTGAGTGAACAATTCCCTCACTTGCCAATTGACTGATAAAGCTTTTGGCGGTCCAAAAGCTCCTCAATGGGGAAGATTGATCCAGGTGGATCTCCAGACACCAGTGGCACGAAAAAGGCTCAAAATTCAAAGTGGCAGAAAGTTTATTAACTTGAAATTAGATCGAAGTGCTCATCGCACTGATTCCAACAACGTAAATAAAACTCCAATGTGAGTTTGTATGAAGAGGATTGAAGCAGTCAAAGTTGTGGGTTGACTTACCCATGTGACAGGCTTAAGTAGGGCACAATTTGGCAAGAATCTGGCACCGAAATCTGGCTAGTTTTTCAAACGAAATTGTGGGTCCATTAATTTGCTAATATCCCTAAGGTTCTAGAAAATTTCTAAGTTTGGTGGAACCTTCATTTAATTTTAAATAAAAAAAAATATAAAAATATGGGGCGAGCGGCCATGACCCCACTGCCCCCAGAACCATCATAACAAAACATTATATTTGAATGGGATGGGCAGCCATGACCCCGCCACCCCTGGAGTCCACCAACGAAACATATGTATTTATGGTGAGGGCATGAGCTATAAACCCCGCCACGCCTCCACCTCACCTATACATTCAACCACGACGGATTTGGAGGATCGGACCCACGTTATGGTGAATGTGTACCTACCGACAAAGATGGGGGAGCGGACCACCAACATGGTGGACCCTCAGTCCAAAAAAAATAATAACCAATGAAATGTTATGTTAAATTGGGAGGGGCAAGATTTGATCCCTCAACCCCTTGTCAACCATTTTACATTTTTAACCAGTGCACCGTATTGCTTCATTAGTTTATCTGCCCACCGAACATTATATCAATCTTTTTACACAGTGCGCCAGGGGAAGAGTGCACACGTATTTTGAGGTGGATGAATTGCAGGTTGTGGAACCGTGAGCAGGCCTACGATAGGGGGCAAAACCTTGCCTGAGCATATTTTCCAGGGGGTTAGTTTTGGTCCAGTGTCAAAATTGGGCAAGTTTTATATAGATTTTGCACCTCTCGACGACAGGAACTCAATGGTGATGCCAGTTTCTACAACAAATCTCTCCATTTTTTGGCCATTTTCTATATTCGAGGTATAAGAATCCTTTTGTAAATGTTGATTTTACTTCTTCTTTCTCATGCCACTTAATGAATGAAGGCCTCCCCATTGATTGAGCAGGGCCTGGAGACATAGTCCAAATTGGACGAACTCCATTATCAAGTCTCTTGTCTTATTTCATGCTTTTATGTGTTTCTCCTCTTCTCTCATGTGCACATTAAATTTATATGGTTAAGCTGCAATTTATCCATGTAATTCTTTAATACATCTATAAGAAAAAGATCTTGGATCACCTATTGCTAGTGCTACAAAAGTAGAACCTATTGCAGTTGTTCCCAAGGAAGAGGAAAATTTATGCCTGCTATAGCTGCTCCAACATTTGGTCACTGTTTTATTTGTAACAAACTACTCATTGTACAATTTTAGCTATCTGAAATTGGAGGCTATTGTTCTTTTGTATTTTTATGGATACATTTTCAGTTGAAGCTGACACCCTTCATTTACTTGAGTTGTTGAGAAAATGGATAGAATTAATAAGGTATTAGAGGTAGTGAATACTTAGATAAATTATATTTTTCATGATATATTCAAAATTAGGAAAGCAATTCTCACCAATATTAAAATCTGTTTAGAATATGCACAAGACAAAATCAAGTTTGTCTATATCAAATCAAAAATTCAATGAGATGAACTAAAACAAAGGAATCAACATTTTGAATTGGTTATTTTTTAAGAACAATTCTCTATTTGAGATTGATTCCATTCAACAATTAGAACATGATTAAATCAGTGACACCACTTCAGAAGTAGATTCATATGGAGATACAGAGGTTCTAGTTGTACTTGCTAATCCCATAATCAAAACTTGGGAAGAAGCCATCAATAACAAGCATGTAAATAGTCTTGGATATGAAAAGGAAGTGACCTTTCACATCCCAGACTACTCCAAACCAATATAGCTCCAAAGTGTTAGGTTTCTTCAAGACAACTCATCTTCACCTGCTCCACTTCCACTTCCACTCCAGATTATCAGATGTTAATATTGTCATCGAGTTACATACATAAAAGAGTTAGCGTTTTGATATTCACCATTTTGAGCATTGTAGATAACATAATCGTCATTCAAATAATTTTTTTAGACATAAGACTCCTACAAGAGAAAATATTCATCTTGGATGGATTCCTTCTTAGCAATCATCTACAATAACCAAGAAGATATATTAGTCATACCATAGAGTTCAATCTTGAGTATCAACACGTCATACAATGGAGATATTTTCATCTTGTCACCTTGTATCTAACAAATGGGAATCAATAGTCAGCTACTAGTTTCAAAGTAATATCAAGTAATCCTGAGCCACAACTAGTACTAGAGCCTACAACCAAATTCAGGCAATGCCAAAGTGTTAGACCAAATATCAAATTGAAAGGGGGGGTGAATTAGTGTGGTGGAAAATTTGTCATTTAAAAGAATTTTATTAATAAATAATCATGTAGCAATGTACCATAACCATTTTCATCATAACAATAAATAAAATAATTTATCAATAAACCATCTACAAAGACCATTAGTTGCACCCTTTTGTTATTCATATAAAATGTCTTGAGACTATCCTAATTGTCCTATGTTATCTTTTTCTTGATGATTTTTTTTTTATAATTCATATTTTGACCAAGGAACAACCTTGTCTACAAATCACATTATTTAAGTGACAATATAGGATCGTTAAGTATTTTCCACCTAGTTCTGGATTACTTATGTGATGGTTTGGAAAAGCGCATTTGATTTGTTGCAAAAAAATGACACCAACTCAAGGGATGGACACTATCACATGATTTATTTTGATATGCTATTACTCTAATGTTTTCACTTTGAACTGCCATATATCATTCCTACAATTTTGATGGTACTTGAGCATTTTGTCTTTGATTGATGCTCAAGAAAGAAAGTAATGAAAGAGCCATCTTGACATCAAACAAAGTGTGAGAAGCATCACCATTTATGATGAATAACATATCCTTCTTTTGAATAATTGATGTAACAACATATATATACACAAAAAATTTTGCCTTAATATGTATTATTTAGTTTTGACATTTTGTTAGATCACTACCCATCTGAAATGTATAAATTAAGGGACCTTCGGGGTTTCCCAATTGTTGAACAAGTAGTAGGAGACAAGTGGATGTATCAGTGAACAAAGCACAATGAGATCATTACAGCATTACTTTTATATATAATATATCATACAATTTTTTGTCATTTGAAGTATTAATTTGTGAGTAGCCCTTCACAACCCTGATTGGTGAAGGGGGACCCCCTTCACTGGTCAAGTGCTATATTTTTTTTTTTATAAATTATATTTATTATAGGAATTTTGTAATTCCTTATGCTTTGATTATGTGAGAATTTGCTAATTATCAATAATTAGTATTTGCGCATGTAATCTTGAAGACGTCGATTTTTTGGAATTGGGATTGTGTTGCATTGATTTGTATTATGGGTGATTTGATTACTATTAATGTTATGAAACCAGTTTCAAGAAAGATAGAAAAGATAGATCAACACCTTAGAATTCAGCCTCTTCGAGGGGGAAACCTTGTTTACATTACATAAATGAACAATTCTTGGATGATTCAAATGACAAAACCTCCTTTCTATATATAGGAGTCTAAGGAGTCACAATATAACCCAGCCGACCTAACAATAATAATATAAAGCCAAAAAAATAATAATAGAGGAATTTTATGGTGCACACTAATAACAATATGGGGACAATAGGGGCACAACAATATTAATAAGGGGTATAAATACAATAGTAATGGGGTAATCATTAGTATTAAAGGGACCCAACATGCCCCGCTCCTTCAAAAAAGTGTTGTCCTCAACGCTTGAGTAGTTCTGGATACTTCTGTACAAAAATTATCATCCTCCCATGTGGAATCTTCAGCGGATAAGTTCTTCCACTTGATAAGATACTCCGAAATTGATCGATTTCGTAGCTATCAAGTTCTTGTTTCTGTGACTGAATCCGGTTCCAATATAATTTTTCCTTCCTCGTCAAGTTCTGGCAATATTGTTTGAACTGGGAGCTTGTTGCCTATAACCTTCTTTAAACATGAAACATGGAAAACTGGGTGCAATCGGAAGCTGCAGGAAGCTCAATTTATATGCATAGTATCAATCTTTTGCAACACCTGTACGGACATAAACTATCTGAGATAATTTATTATCCTTCTTAGCTTTCCTTGAGGGACATTTGCTTATATGGTTGTAGCTGTAGAATAACCAATCACCTACATCAAACTTCCTTTCGCGCGATGTTGATCTGCCTGTTGTTTCATTCTATTTTGTGCCCACACGAGGTTAATACCTTTAAGAGTTGGAGGACTTGTTGTTGATGTTCGATGTGATGTTCCACTGCCTGAACCTTAGAATTTTCTCTTAAATATGATGTGATGGATGGTGGCTGATACCCATAAAGTGCCATAAATGGGGTCATTTTTGTTGCTGAATGGAAGGACGTGTTATACCACCATTTTGCCAGAGGCAACCATTTGACCCATTGTGTTTGTTTATCAGATACAAAGCAACGAAGATATCCTTCCAAACATTTGTTTACTATCTCAGTTTGCCCATCAAATTGAGGATTATAAGATGAGCTATGAGCTAACTGAGTACCAAGACAAGAAAATAATTCTCTCCAAAAATTTCCAGTGAAAATGGGATCTCTGTCACTTACAATAATCTTTGGGTTTCCATGTAGCTTTTGAATTGTTTCCATAAAGGCAGTAGAAACTGTACTGGCTTTAAATGGATGTGATAATGCACAAAAGTGTGCATACTTGGTAAGTTTGTCAACTACCACCATGATGACACTCTTTCCCTCAGACTTGGGTTAACCTGTGATAAAATCCATTGAAACCTCCTCCCAACATTTGCTTGGAATGGATAAAGGTTGTAATAGACCCGAGGTCTTAATTGTTTCAACTTCATTTTGTTGGCAAACCAAACATTCCACCACAAAATTTTGAATATCCGATTTAAGGCCATCTACAAAAAATTCCTTCTTAACCCCGTGGTAAGTTTTTAAAAACACTGAGTGCCCTCCTAAGGGAGAAGTGTGCAATCCATAAGAATCTTTTGTTTGAGTTGCGAATTCTTTCAGAGGTATAAGCGATATTTGTACCATAACGAATCATTTTGCCAACTAAATGTATCAGATGTACTGGAATCTTGTTGTAACTTTCGAATAAGTGCCCATACTTCTTCATCATTCTTCCATTCCTCCCTGCTTCGTTTATCCAATCTGGTTGGATAATAGAAATGGCGCACAACAATGCTTCCACATCCTCATCCTTTCTTGAGAGTGCATCTGCCACCACATTTTGCTTCCCTTTTTTGTAGATGATTTCAAAGTCATAACCCAACATCTTTGTGACCCACTTTTGTTGCTCTTCAGAGGATAATCTTTGTTCTAAAAAGTATTTAAGGCTATCATGATCCGTTTTTACCTTGAAGTGTCTTCCCATTGGGTAGGGTCGCCATTTCTTAAGTGCATGGAGTATTGCCAACATTTCCTTCTCATAAATAGCTTTGCGTAAAAACTTTCCCTTGATTGGACGACTTTCAAAAGCAATGGGTCTTTCATCTTGCATTAGAACAACACCAATTCCATTTCCTAAAGCATCACATTCCACAATAAAGGTTTTCGTGAAGTCCGGTGTAGCTAAGACCGGTGCTTGGAACATTGCCTCTTTAAGATGTTCAAAGGCCTTTGTTGCTTCCAGAGTCAGCATGAAAATGCATATTTCTTCAATAATGTTGTTAGAGGGGCTGCTATTCTCCCATAATTCTTAACAAACTTGCGATAATACCCTGTCAACCCAAGAATCCTCGCAGATGCTTTATGGATGTGGGGATTTTCCATTCCTTAATGGCTTTAATTTTGCTAGGGTCTACCTTAACTCCTTCATGAGATACAATATGACCCAAATATTCCACCTCCTGGACTCCAAAGAAACATTTGGATCTTTTTGCATATAATTGTTTCTCCTCCAATAGTTGTAGCACCCTGTCAACATGTTCAACATGATCCTTCCAAGACTTGCTGTAGATTAGTATATCATCAAAAAATACTAACACAAATTTTCTAAGGAATGGTTTGAAATTTGAATTCATCAAACCTTGAAATGTTGAAGGTGCATTGGTAAGGCCAAAAGGCATGACCAAAAATTCATAATGACCCTCATGAGTTCTAAATGCTGTTTCCAGAATGTCTTCAATCTTCATTCTTATTTGATGATATCCTGAACGAAGATCCAACTTGGTGAAGTAAATTGATCCATGCAATTCATCTAGTAATTCATCAATGACAGGAATGGGGAACTTATATTTAATAGTGAGCTTGTTGAGCTCCCTATAATCTGGACACATGCGCCATGATCCATCCTTCTTGTGAACCAATACTACTGGAGTAGAGAAAGAACTTTGATTCAGTTGAATTATACCAGCCTCTAGCATTTCTGCAACCATACGTTCAATTTCACTCTTTTGGACATAGGGATATCTTTACGGCTTGATGTTCGGAGGAAAACTTCCTGGAATCAGATGAATAGCATGATCATGATCACGCATAGGTGGTGTTAGCCTCCTACTGCAGCAGGTTACTCATATTTCATGATTGACATTTTTACAGGCCAAATATGTCATACTTTGCATGCTGCTATGCTCCATATTTGCTTAACAGTGTCCAAGCGAAGAAGGCCACTCAGAGTTCATTTAATTGCCTTCCAAATTTTTGAGAAGTTATCCCGGTATCGCCAATTTTCAATTAAAGGGAGGTCCAAACAGCTTAATCTTGGTCTCCCTAGGTTTAAATTTCCTGTTTTCAAATATAAAGAATGTAAATCTATCCAAACAGCTTAATCTTGGCAGATTCTTAGATAGGTAGAGAATCAAAGGAGCCCAACAGTTTAATCTGGGCCCTTGGACGAAATAAGGGTAGTCTGTAGATAAGAAAGCATGAAAAGAAAAAATAGAATGATGGGTCTGCAAGTCTAAGTGCATCCAAATCAAAAGAAGAAAAAATGTTAGGTAAGTAGGCTGGGTAGGTAGTTTTGAGGTTGCTGAATCCTAATTGCTGATCAGTTCCAGATTTCCAACCGTCATCTTTACTCAGGACACAATCAGTAGCCAGTTCTATGCGAGAAGCTCAAAAGCAGGTATAACTAACTCCCTTTCTCCATTTTCCCCCCAATCATTAACTAACTTCCCCAAAAGAGGTCAAGATGTGCTTGATACCTCTTAAGTTTCATCATTTTCATAGCATTTGCTTGGGTAAAGATCTACTTTACTCAAAGTTGTTCCATACTCTCTCCGAAAAAGGTTCTATCCCCTTGTAACAGCCTAAGGTCTCCTGAACTTAGTGCTTCCTTACCATCTCCATATTAACTACTGAAATTATTATTTATCTCCCTATATTTTCCCATCCTCCTACTAATATTATGTAAATCATCCCCTATGTAAATATCCCTCCCCCTGGTTGAAAAATAACCATAAGTACCCCCGGGAATTGCTCAGTTTACCTGAAACTTAGAAAGAACCCTCATGTTGCCCCTTCAAACCATCTTCCAAATACAATGGACTCCTTCCAGAGTATAAAATCCCTTTTCAGGTTATCGGACTACTTCCGAAGCCTCAAACGCCTTTCGCACCCACTTACTTACTCCTTCCGACCGCAACAAACCCCTGCAGACTTCCTTAACACTCCGCAGACCATATAAAGCCAGATCACATCGCAAGATCGCAGTATCCTCTCCATGCAAGTTATGACCCATCCGTCGCCACCCGACGCGATATCGTGATATCGACGATCGGCAGTCGCAAGAGACGAATGTACAATTGAACTACCTTCGCGTTCCCCGCCGATGTGATATTGCGATCGCATCGCCTTCAGTATCAGCACCTCGCCATGGCACTTCTGTACTAGGGACCCACCGCAGGCTGATGTCATCCACCGTACTGCTGACGTCATGCTGACGTCAGCAGCCACAAAGCCAAAAATTCGCGTAGGAAGAGAAATCGCACTTCAGAGCTCCAGAACAAGAAACAGAGGCAGCTTTCGATGCGCGATTAGCGCAATCGCGCATCGCTACAGGAAATAGGCCATTTCAGGGAATCTTTGGGGAATCTTTTGATTCCTTGGCCCGTTGTGCACGGAAAAAGCCCGAAAATCGCTCGATCGTGCCAAATTGATCCGGTTTAAAGACAACAGAGGACGAATGATAGAGTTTAAAGTATATCAGATCAAATCATCAGGTAGCAAGCGTGTCAAAGAGTATGAGTAGGCCGTGGAAGCCATCAATGTAGTGGCAAAGAGTATCAGTGAAAATCTTAAGCAGCGGCCCGAAGCAGGAGAACATTTAATACCTTCCAACAGAGTCAAAAAAGAGGGCGAAGCCACTCAAAGCCCTCAAATCATAATCATTGCACATTTAACTCGCACCAGAGCAGAACTACAGATCCCGAAGCACAATCATTCTAGCAGCACCGCATCAAGCCTCCAAGGGCCACATTGTAGTCTTTTCTGATTCGGCTGCCTCTAGCGCAGCCAAAAGGACTCACCTGCATTTAATTCCAGCAACACTTAGATTTTTGAAGAGCTTTTCTAGCAAACCTGTTTAGGTCAAATGTAATGAATGTCTTTTCGATATTTTTCTTATATATACCACCCTGAACAATGTAGTGAGGGGTTGGTTGGTTGGTAGGTTGGTTAGTTAGTGGGTTGAAGACATTGCTTAATTTTCTACCCAGCATTTTCTCCAAGCAGAGACCCGCACTGTAACTGTCATACTTTCTATAATCAAAGATTGCTGAAAGCATGGATTTCGAAAATGCTTGATGTGTTCAATTGGCCAAGGAGTGATTAAGGAATTCCTGTGCTTCAACATGATTCAATAAGTGTTTCTCTCCTCTGTTAATTTTCATGTTTTTACCACCGTTCCGCTTTCTAAATTGCAGGAAAAAAGAATAGCTTAAGATTTGTTTCACTACACCTTAAGTTCAATTTCTGCACTTTTCTATGTTTTCATCAGAAATAGCTATGAGCATGTATACTTAAATGATCTTATTTACACTGTTTCTTACACATATGAATGAGAATTTAGGAATTCTTAACTGCTCCTAGATCACCATTCATCCATTTCTCCTCTTTTTCAGTATGATGAAATGATTCTCCTTTGCCTTTCATCTCTGATTATTTTCATTCCATCCTTTCAGTAGATTGATAATTGTATCATGTGTGGCTATCCCACTCCATAATCCCCTTCTGACCAAGAAAACACAATAGCAAGCCTTAATCCATGACTCCATGCCCAATGGTTTGAAACCTATCATATCGTACCTTGCCTCTTTGCTTGAGATTCCTACCTTCCATCCAAACACAAACAAAAAACCCCTGAGCCAAAAGCTAGCCTAAGATCATCAACAAAGTTGAATCATTATAGAGAGAGCCCTCTCTGATTGCAGGTGGGCTAGAACTTGCAATCCAAAGATTGGTTTGTGGTTACCTCGGCCGTATCCCTATAAGGAGCCTAGGGACAACCTGAGTGATAACATAATAGCGACTCCAATGGGGACCTCCTCAGATACATTTCTTAAACCAGTCTGCAGCTCTACAGAGGAAGAAACTGACTTTTGAAAGTCTTGGTCGACCTGTGTTCTCCACTGGGGATTCAAGCGTTTTGCTCGTTTCCGTAAACCCCACTCTCTGGAGAAGGTGCTCCTTATCTTCAGAGCTTTTCATGTTCAGTTCTGATCTTTGATGGTGGACAGAGATGAGGCACTTCAAAGTCAAGGCATCCACCTGGCGACTCCACTTCAATTTCAATCAAAGGCTCCACTGAGGAACGAACCAATTTTATAGCCAAATAGTCCATATTCCAAAGCATTAATAGTGAGACAGAATGACCGAGTTCTTGGAAGATCTTTCATTTGATGAAGCTTTAGATGAATGTAGGAAAAGTTTATCAGAATTTGAGCTTAATGAAGAATTTTTCAGATCGGTGTTGTTAAAAACAACAGGCCGCCTGAATAAAAATTTTCTTGAGTTAGTTGTTGAAAGATATGAAAATGAAATTGCACTCTTGGAATCTCAAATACAATCATATAGTTTCCACGACCCTAAAGAATTTTTCCAAAATCTTCCTCCCCCAATCCACAAGGAAATAGTGCTACCTCCTGACTTACAGATTGAGTATGATTTGGGTTTCAAGGCAAAGACAGAAGGGTTAGTTGTGGGGCTTATTACCGAGGACGTAGCTATTCCATCTGACCAAAAAGGCCAAGAATTCTGCCAAAGTTTTCCTTCCCCAAGTCAGAGGAAAATAGTGCTACCTTCTGATTCACAGATGGAGTATAATTTTGGTTTCAAAGCGAAGACAGAAGAATTAGTTGCAGGGTTTATTACCGAAGATGCATCTG
Organism: Pinus taeda; assembly: GCA_000404065.3. Lineage (NCBI taxonomy): Eukaryota > Viridiplantae > Streptophyta > Pinopsida > Pinales > Pinaceae > Pinus > Pinus taeda. The sequence continues at coordinate 66,819 of APFE031749753.1, forward strand.
TTCCATCCGACCATGAAGGCCCAGAAGAAACTATCCTACATAATGTTTTTATTGATCCTATTGCAGACTACATGGAACTTCTTCTCAGCTCAAGTTCTTTAGCATGCTTTCTCTGTGAGAGCCAAATACATCAGCAGCAGTCTTTCTATGCCTCAAGTTTGATTATGAGGGCACATGACCGAATGATGCTTTTAAGTTCATTAACAATTAGTCAATGAGTTCATTCTTCTCTTCAGTTGCTTAAGTGGCTGCGCTGGTTATTTGATCTCACCTGACAGCAAAGTAAGTGTTGGTTAGGGTAGGTAGGTAGGATTAATAAGGCAGCCGACGAAAACGATTTTGCACAAAACAGCAACAACTAAAGACTAAGGCATTCTGACCTATTGTTCTTGGCTTCTCACAAGGAGAAACCATCCCCAAGTGGAGCCACTGTTAGCCTCCTGCTGCAGCAGGTTACTCATATTTCATGATTGACATTTTTACAGGCCAAATATGTCATACTTTGCATGCTGCAATGCTCCATATTTGCTTAACAGTCTCCAAGCGAAGAAGGCCACTCAGGGTTCATTTAATTGCCTTCCAAATTTTTGAGAAGTTATCCCAGTATCGCCAATTTTCAGTTAAAGGGAGGTCCAAATAGCTTAATCTTGGTCTCCCTAGGTTTAAATTTCCTCTTTTAGAATATAGAGAATGTAAATCTGTCCAAACAGCTTAATCTTGGCAGATTCTTAGATAGGTAGAGAATCAAAGGAGCCCAACAGTTTAATCTGGGCCCTTGGACGAAATAAGGGTAGTCTGTAGTAGGAAAGCATGAAAAGAAAAAATAGAATGATGGGTCTACAAGTCTAAGTGCACCCAATTCAAAAGAAGAAAAAATGTTAGGTAAGTAGGATGGGTAGGTAGTTTTGAGGTTGCTGAATCCTAATTGCTGATCAGTTCCAGATTTCCAGGCGTCATCTTTACTCAGGACACAATCAGCAGGCAGTTCTATGCGAGAAGTTCAAAAACAGGTATAACTAACTCCCTTTCTCCATTTTCCCCCCAATCATTAACTAACTTCCCCAAAAGAGGTCAAGATGTTCTTGATACCTCTTAAGTTTCATCATTTTCATAGCATTTGCTTGGGTAAAGATCTGCTTTACTCAAAGTTGTTCCATACTCTCTCCGAAAAAGGTTCTATCCCCTTGTAACAGCCTAAGGTCTCCTGAACTTAGCGCTTCCTTACCATCTCCATATTAACTACTGAAATTATTATTTAGCTCCCTATATTTTCCCATCCCCCTACTAATATTATGTAAATTATCCCCTATGTAAATATCCCTCCCCCTGGTTGAAAAATAACCATAAGTACCCCCGGGAATTGCTCAATTTACCTAAAACTTAGCAAGAACCCTCATGCTGCCCCTTCAAACCATCTTCCAAATACAATGGACTCCTTCCAGAGTATAAAATACCTTTTCAGGTTATCGGACTACTTCCGAAGCCTCAAATGCCTTTCGCACCCACTTACTTAATCCTTCCGACCGCAACAAACCCCTGTTGACTTCCTTAACACTCCGCAGACCATATAAAGCCAGATCGCATCGCAAGATCGCAGTATCCTCTCCATGCAAGTTATGACCCATCCGTCACCACCCGACGCGATATCGCGATATCGACGATCGATGGTCGCAAGTGCCGAATGTCCAATTGAACTACCTTCCCGTTCCCCGCCGATGCGATATTGCGATCGCATCGAAGAAGTTCATCGCATCGCCTTCAGTATCAGCACCTCGCCATGGCACTTCTGTACTAGGGACCCATTGCAGGCTGACGCCATCCGCCATACTGCTGACGTCAGCAACCACAAAGCCGAAAATTTGCGCAAGAAGAGAAATCGCACTTTGTAGCTCCAAAACAAGAAACAGAGGCAGTTTTCGATGCGCGATTACCGTGAAGCGCTAATCACGCATCGCTATGGGAAATAGGCCATTTCAGGGAATCTTTGGGGAATCTTTTGATTCCTTGGCCCGTTGTGCGCCGAAAAAGCCCGAAAATCGCCCGATCGTGCTAAATTGATCCCGTTTAAAGACAGCAGAGGACTAATGATAGAGTTTAAAGTATATTAAATCAAATCATCAGGTAACAAGCGTGTCAAAGAGTATGAGTAGGTGGTGGAAACCATCAATGTAGCAGCAAAGAGTATCAGTGAAAATCTTAAGCAGCAGCCCGAAGCAGGAGAACACTTAATACCTTCCAGCAGAGTCAAAAAAGAGGGCGAAGCCACTCAAAGCCCTCAAATCATAATCATTGCACATTTAACTCGCACCAGAGCAAAACTACAGATCTCGAAGCATAATCATTCTAGCAGCATCGCATCAAGCCTCCAAGGGCCACATTGTAGTCTTTTCTGATTCAGCTGCCTCTAGCGCAGCCAAAAGGACTCACCTGCATTTAATTCCAGTAACACTTAAATTTTTGAAGAGCTTTTCTAGCAGACCTATTTAGGTCAAATGTAATGAATGTCTTTCCGATATTTTGCTTATATATACCACCCTGAACAATGTAGTGAGGGGTTGGTTGGTTGGTAGGTTGGTTAGTTAGTGAGTCGAAGACATTGCTTAATTTTCTTCCCAACATTTTCTCCAAGCAGAGACCCGCACTGTAACTGTCATACTTTCTACAATCAAAGATTGATGAAAGCGTGGATTTCGAAACTGCTTGATGTGTTCAATTGGCCAAGGAGTGATTAAGGAATTCCTGTGCTTCAACATGATTCAATAAGTGTTTCTCTCCTCTGCTAATTTTCATGTTTTTACCACCGTTCCACTTTCTAAATTGCAGGAAAAAAGAATAACTTAAGATTTGTTTCACTACACCTTAAGTTCAATTTCTGCACTTTTCTATGTTTTCATCAGAAATAGCTATGAGCATGTATACTAAAATGATCTTGTTTACGCTGTTTCTTACACATATGAATGAGAATTTAGGAATTCTTAACTGCTCCTAGATCACCATTCATCCATTTCTCCTCTTTTTCAGTATGATGAAATGATTATCCTTTGCCTTTCATCTCTGATTTTCATTCCATCCTTTCAGTAGATTGATAATTGTATCCTGTGTGGCTATCCGACTCCATAATCCCCTTGTGACCAAGAAAACGCAATAGAAAGCCTTAATCCATGACTCCACGCCCAATGGTTTGAAACCTATCACATCTTACCTTACCTCTTTGCTTGAGATTCCTACCTTTCGTCCAAACACAAACAAAAAACCCCTCAGCCAAAAGCTAGCCTAAGATCATCAACAAAGTTGAATCATTATAGAGAGAGCCCTCTCTGATTGCAGGTGGGCTAGAACCTGCAATCCAAATATTAGTTTGTGGTTACCTCGGCCATATCCCTATAAGGAGCCTAGGGACAACCTGAGCGATAACAGGTGGGAGACCTTTGGGAGTCTCAAATACCTTGGAATGATTGTCTAGGAATTTTTGGAGATCTGGAGAAATAGATGATTCTGATGTGGAAACATCTAGTGAGCATAATTGTGCAATTACACCTCTTTGCTCCTTTTTTAGAAACTTTGTCATACCATTAGAGCTTATTACCTTTCCTGGTTTCCCTGCAATACCCCTTAATTCAACTTCCTTTCCTTCCATAGAAAATTTCATGAAAAGTTCTTGAAAACTAAAATCTATTGTACCGAGGGATTGTAGCCATTGGACTCCTAGTACAACATCAGCACCTCCCATTGGAATGGAAAGCATTGGGCTAGTCAATACATATTCTCCCATGGATAGCTTGATATTATGGCACTTTCCAGAGCAATTTATTGTTCCTCAATTTGCAATCATCACTTGACACTCTGGTGCTGGATATAGGAAGCAATTCAATTCTTTTGCTACCTTACAATGAATAAAATTGTGGGTGCTTCCTGAATCAATCAAACTATTACCTTTTTCTTCTTGATTTGTCCTTCTATCTTGATGGTTTGAGGAGTGGTAATTCCCACCAATGCATTACAAGATATGGTCGGATTTATTTGTTCTTCATCTAGGCTT